>CM058042.1:96952496-97124996 GCA_030169165.1 Centaurea solstitialis
TAGACACGAATAGCATGACGATCTTTGTGGCACTTGATTTAAGGAAGAAAAACAGGTGATTTTTCATAGCCTTTATATCTCGTATATGCACGTGAACTTGTGGTATGCATTCTCATATCTTCTATGTACGATTCCCGTCAATTTTGGTAGACATGTTTTTTTATCCTACTGTTGGATCACAAATAGACACATATAAATTGTGTTTATTTTAGTTGACATCTATTGGACAATTCATATTTATTTTATAAAAGACGCCTATACGTTGAATCACCGATATCTATATCATTTCCTTAGAGAAATTGCTACTTTGTTTCCTTAAAATTACAACATATTACTAAGGATGGTTGATGTAATAGCCAACCATTTATGCTTTTTTTTTTTATCATTCACCAGTTGTAAAAGGTTAATCAAATTTTCTTTCGCTTTGTGACTTTTCCAAAATAAGTCTTACTATGCACTAAGGATGGTTAATATCTTTAAATTATAAATAAGAGTATAAGACCATCCACTAAACTCAACAATTACTAAGAGTATACTAAATTAAAAAATTTCACCTAATTATATAATTCCAAGTTATTAATGACTAAATATGGGAAGAAATCTTATGCTAATTTTGACTTTAGAATATATGGAAGATTATTATGATAGTATGAGTTGGTTTTGCTAACAAAGTTATATGGTGAATTGGAAAATGAGTGTTAGGGTGTTGCACCTGGGATGGTGTCACTTGCAACGATTTCACAGGCAATGCGATTATTCATCCTAACTCGACCCTCTTTCACCTTCAAAGACTCGACCTTGGCAGGACATCTTTGATTGTAGGTTTAGAGGCCAAGTTCCTACAGATATCACACTTCTTCATAAATTGGCATCTTTTGATCTCTTTGGAAATTTTTTATAGGGGGGATTTCAACCTTGTGCTTTCTAGTACTATCTCCTCCAAAAGGGCATCCTTTTGACTTTTGAGTGACCTTATACTTTAGCTTAATACCTTATCTCTGAAATCACTCAATAATGTGCAAACTGATTTGCAAGAAAAATTTTCTGTTAATATTTTCAATCTTTAATGCAGTAGAGCAAGAGTATTGAGAAATGAAATTAGTTCTTTAGTGTTACATGTTTCCTTATTTCACCTAATCGTGCAATATGGCTTATTCTACTTTTCATTTTGGATTTAGTTTACGAAAGTGTATCCAACTTGTCACAAAAAGTTATAATATATATTGTACTTCCATTTTTACCATTTGACGTATCAGAAGTTTAAGAAATAATCATTGTATATATCCAACTTTATCAAAACCTACCATTTAATGTATCCAACTTGACACAAAATACATTAGATGGTAGGTTTTGATATGTCAAATGGTAAAAATGAAAGTACAATATATACAATAATTTTTCATGACAAGTTGGATACATTTTCGTGAACTAAACCCTTTCATTTTTGTCTAAAATTTCCTGATGCAGGTCTAGAAGTTTGGGGTGGAGCTGAACCTTTCAAATCATGTTGAACAATTAGCAGTTTGAGGTCTTGATTATGGTGTGTGCTTTAAGTCTTCTTGGGTTATTATTATAAATATTTTATACATATATTGGAAGGATTTATTACTTTGTTAATGGATGATCCTATGTTATGTTATCTTAATAGTAGTTTATTATATGTTATGGTATTTTGATGGTCATCATCTAACTAGAATCTTGGTAGTAGTTTATTATGTTCTATGGTATTTTGATGGTCATATAACCATTGTGTACACTACCATATTTTACCAAGAATTCCATGCAACATGCTTAAAAATTGTAACTTATATAAGTAGTGGTGAAGCCAATATAATTCCTTTAAAATAAGAGCAAAATGTAATAAAATTTTGATTTAGTTTCTATTTAGTATAATGAAGATTTTTTTCAACTGATTTAACAAAGTTCAAAATAAATTAGCTTATGCTTGTATATTTTATTTTATTTTATTATATATAGAACTTTATAATATTGATTGAGAAATTTATAAACTTGAAAAATCAACTGTTATTTGTCACGTTACAAGACAACCTTAGTTAAGTTTTAATACATTTTCTTCTTCGAATACATAACAAGCACTACAAGAAAAATCGTCTTTTGTGACAACTGAAAATTCGTCACTAATAGCAAAAATATGGTCACTAACACCCTTTAGTGACAAAAATCAAGTTCGTCACTTTTCGTCACTAAAGGTCCGTCACAGCAGAGACGAAATTCAAAAATGGTCACTAATAATGACGAAAATACAGTCGTCACTATCTTTGTGACAAAAAAAAGTCGTCACTATATTTGTGACAAAAAAAAAGTCGTCATTATCTTTGTGACAAAAAGAAGTTGTCACTAGGGTTGTGACCAAAATAGTCGTCACTATGGTTGTGACAAAAAGAAGTCGTCACTAAGGGTTAGTGACCAAAATAGTCGTCACTAGGGGTTAGTGACCAAAATAGTCGTCACTAGGATTATGACCAAATTAAATAGTTCATTGCCATTGATCTTAGAGACCAATGAGTTGGATAGTTTATCTGTTGCTGTCATAACTAGGTTGATTAGATATGGAACTTAAAAAATAGGGTAAAAATACGAGAGTGATACAAAACCAATTGGGGCATTCCGAGAATCGAACTCGGGACCTCTCGCATCCAAAGCGAGAATCATACCACTAGACCAAATGCCCTTGTTGTATGTATATCTTGTATTTTAATTCCTATCTGCTGTTGAGGGTTAAGAAAATCTTACTCTTTCCAGAATGTTTTGCCTCTTGAGACCTCTGTCACTTCCACCCTTGATTCCGGTGGTGATGCTTCATCTGTATGGGATGCAGAATTTCAATTTGCAGATATAAAAATGGAGGATGAGAATTCCAGTTATAACTACTGCAAATGATTTCTTTCATGTACGTGTTTGCTGTCAACTGAATTCAAACAACCCAGACTCTAAACAATGACATTGAACCCTAAATGTTCCAAGATCCTTGCTTAGTGGAAACGACCATTTCAGTGTTTCAAACTTAAACTTCGCTACAGCTAAAATTGACTCATTACTTGAAAAAATCATTTTCAATAACAGTTAAAAAGCAAAAAGAATAATAAATTTGTGAAACAAAAGAATACCTACCAGCAAAAAAATTGGCAAGACCTAACAAAAGCATACTCTTTCTAAGCAATCGAAGTACCAAGTAATTACATCTATTAGGTATTGATCCTTTTCCAAGAATAGAATCGAATTGAAAGACGACTTAATAGAAAGCTAAAGCATTAAACAAAATACAAACGAAATGCTATAATATGGACTTACCGATTGGTGAGATTGGCGGAGCAACGTAGCTGGTGAGCAGAGGAGGGTGGAGCAGCGGATTCTCTCTAATCGGGTGACTCATTGCTGCCAACGCAGTCCCCAACATCAGTTTAAAATAAAATTAAGTTTGATATTAACAAATATGGATTCTGTTATATATCACATATTTTTCTTGGAACAAGCATATACACGCATTTTTTTGGGTTCTAGTCTTTTCCACTTGGACCATTTCCATACTAAACTAATCAAATCTTGCAAACAGAGAATCCATGTTTGCATACTTTGGTATTCATGGTCTGCTATTTGTTTAATTGAAATTTACAACTCCACATGTTAGTTTCCAAGCATAAATGATAAAGCATTTAAACAACAGTAAAAGATTCTTGTATAAAGCATGGTCACATAGTTGCTTCTGTTCCAATGTTCTAGGAAGCAGTAGATATAAAGTTTGCAATGGAACTGAATTGACTTTATATCAATTTAGACAACAACATCAACATGAGATTCTTGAATTGACTTTTTCTCTTAAGTTCATTATTACCTGAGTGATATTCAGAACAACATCAACATGAATGCTTGGTCCTCATCGAAAGATGGGATCTTCTTGTCAAAAGATAGGATCTTCTCGCACCTATAAAGTTATCATTGTAATCAGTAACCGATAAAAGAGATGAATTCAAATTAGAGGCATCATGCATATGTATACACATACATACACACACATGCAAGTATGCACATACTTGCTTATACCTACAACGTCATGCATATATAAGCAATGGATATGAAGCACAACTATAACCCAAAAAACTCTAAGCTAATAACTACGATGTATCCGGCTTATTTATATAAAGTACATCAATTTCCAATTTGATGAGAGAAGAAAAATTAGACCGTAACAGGAATTTATCCCCTAAAGTCGGACACTTTTAGTTGATGAATGAGGCAAGGAGAAGTAGATGAAATTATTTTTGTGAGTAAACGACTACTTTGACGCAGGGTGAAGTAAGAAAGCTTCAAAATGAAGATTCCACACTTAATGGTATATACATTCAACAGAATACAAAACTCTCTAATTTGTCCCAATTCGACATAGTACATAGCCATTGAACTACAGTCTTGACTCTTGAGTAAAAGGTACTTTGGGAAAACACTTGAAAGCCTCTGTCAAACTACATTATTCTAGAAGTTGCATAGGTTTACTCCCTTAATATGCATTATACACTTGAAAGCCTCTGTCAAACTATATATACATGATGAGCTTCAATATATTACTTAAACAACAAGGGGAACAAAATTCTAACTGTAACCCAGGAGAAGATAAATAATGATTGGAATGCCACATTACTTCTGGCAAAACAATTATAGACCAAATGAAGCCAATTGCTAAATCTCATATTACAATATTACATTTACTGCTTCATAAAAAAGCAAGGGAGATAACTTACAAAGGTGTTTGTAATCAATATGCTTCTTGCGATCCAGAAAAGCACTAGCATATGGTTCTATAGTGAATAGCTGGAGAAACTTTTCCTGCACACAAACAGAAACAAACATTGATGCATCAATTAAGCTAAGATTCATTCCAACTGGTTGTTGCTTTTAGTTTTATTTTAGTTTTCTTTGTGGCTACCTAAACCAAGCTATGTAAGAGGATTGGTTTATTAATATGCAGAATGGAATGGGTTGGAACTACCTAAACCAATTGAAAGTAAAATGAATAATGACTTTGCCTTCATCAAAAATAGATCTGGACATTTATGAATTTTGATTTGCAAAAGTTTGGACAAAAAGATGCATATATACTAAGTTGAGGACTCTCATAGATCTCAAACCATTTAGGCTATGTTTGGCAAACTAGCTGATAAGGTAGCTTATGACCGATAAGGTAGTTGATGACTGATAAGGTAGCTGATTAATAAGTTACGTTAGGCAAAAACTAGCTGATAAGGTAGCTTATGACTGTAAAAGGACAAAAAAAGACATGTTTGAAAATTAGTGGTATAAAACTTAGCAAGGGTATATTTGGAATAAAAAATAAAAAGTCCCATAAGCCACCAAAAGGTTAGTGAGAGTAGCTTTTCAAAAAGCTAGCTTATAAGTTAACTTATAAGCTAGCTTATAGTCCATCCAAACATGTACCTGACTTATAAGGTGACTTATATATAAGTTAATTATTTTTACCAAACAATGCCTTAAAGAATGGCTAAAATCACATTTTGTTACCACAAACCAGATATTATATTGCTCAAGTTTCACATTTAGGCCCTTTTTCCAAAGCACCATCAATCCAGCCTTATCATGCATTAAAACACCAACTCCTCATGAAGCTTGTCTAAATTTTTCGAAGCTATATCAGGTTGATCAGTTAACTTTTCTGTTTGCTGTTTTTTGTACTACAGTAAGGTATTATCAGTTTAACATTCTATTGGTTACTATTCTCATAAATCCCTTTTCTGCAACTTGTGTCTTGATGGGTGTTTTCTTGTTTATAGTTTCTCATTCTTGAGTAAATATTGGTAATCTTTGTTATATGTTTACACTAATCAAGTTAAATTAAATACTTAAATTCTACTGAACGCCCTGATTTTCAAGATGTCAACAACCAAAGAAAAACCAATCATAATACAGTTTGAATTCTCCACATTTTTAATTCTAAATCAAATAAAAGATAAAATAGCCATCATGTAAGGTTCCAACCCATAAAAAAGAGTTTGATGCATATAATAAGGAACATGTAACATGCTAACAGTAGTGCAAGATTAAGAAAGGTTGAAAAGAGATGGAGCATAAATGTACAAGCAAGCAAGTAAGCATAGAGTACAGGTGAGTAGCAGAGATGGAAGTAAGGGGATGCTTGATGGACATGTTTGGTCATTAAGTTTGGTCATTGGTCAATACTAATTTTCCATTAATTCTGGTAGGGACAACCATGAGCAGTAGCCAAGTAAAAATGCATACTTGTGGCTTTGCATGTTTATTTATAGTTAATTAAATCTATGAATATATACAACTATCAGCAACACATTGAAAAGTAAATATGTATATTATGAACCTTATCAAGATGACCTTACAAATGAAAGGAAAAGTAGCCACATAAAGCTGAGAGGTCATGAATCAATTCAAATCAGGATCTATTTTATATTCTCACATTCAAACCACTAGCAACTGTGACAAATAGATGACTCATATGTTAGCTATTTAGTACAAGCAACCTTGATTTCAGCCAAGGCATTGGAAGGACTGGTTTCGCCTCTAATAAGTTGTTCGCTTGCTTAGTTTAGTCCTTTCTCATACACTGATTCGAGAAATTGCTGGAACGATTTGGGCACACCATTTCATACACATTACAAAAAAATTTTTAGCAAATCATCGATCAAGTAATCAACCATATAATCGAACAAAAAGTCCATCTTATAATCGACAAAATAATCCAACAAAAATAGAGCAAATAATCTAACAAAAATCAAGCAGATAATCGATCAAGTGATCCAGAAACTAACCAAAAAAATCAACAATATAAGATGAAACTTGATCTCTACCAATTAATCATATACTGTTTTGCAGAATCCTATTTGCAGCATCAAGGAATCGAAGCTTACATTGTTAATGGCGGATTTCGTCCAATCAATCATTCATCACCTTCTTCCAATTCACGATGAATCAACAGCTAGGGTTAGATTCGGCATACAGCTTTCAGATCGAGCAAGCAAAGCACCGCTATCGGTTTACTACTAGGCATAGACCTTAGATATCGATTGAGGATTATCTTATCTGGACGTGAAGATTAATTCTGGACATGAAAAATCGATTGAGGATTAATGGAGGAAAACCACAGGAGAAACTCGGTCCACCTAGGGTTTGCATCGGGTCGGGTTGGAGTGTGGAAAAATGACCCGAATAAACTATTTATACCTGGGTCAAGCAATGAGGTTCGGATCTAATACTAAGATCCGCGTGTTTTTAAAGAATGGAAGTTTGGTAGTTTTAGTCCCTGGACTTTATATTCTTTTATTTATGCTATGATTTTACTAATTTAGTTATATTTTATAGAATACCACCATTTAGTGACAACTAAAATTTGTCACTAATACTTTTAAATTAGTGACGACTATTTTTAGTCACTAACACTTACTATTTAGTTGCTCATTAACACTCTCAATTTAGTGATCACATTTTTTATCAATAATCCATGCAACTTAACTACAACTAAAGAATCTCACTTAAGGGTCATTTACTTAAATACTTATCCAATAAGTGTTTATCAGTAAAATTAAATACCATCATTAATCATATTGGACAATATTTTAGTCTTCCAAAAACGATATTGTATACAACAATTTATTCAGTAAGCGCTTACCCGGTAAGATTTGTAAATCTCAGCACTTATCGGGTAAGACTGTCTATTTATGCCATCGTTCTTACCAACCATTGTCTCTAGTTTTTCCTATCAATAACCACTTCTTTATGGTCACTCATCCTATTAACTCACTAATTTCTTAACTCATTAAAATAGTTATTGATGACTAATCCACTATTGGGAAGAATGAAGACTACATAATGACGACTTTTTTGTCGCTATGTCTCAGTTAAGTAACCACTCTTTAAACTTTTTTGCCGTTTAGTGACGACCTTTAATGTTGGTCACTAATTTAACAGTTTTTACCAAAATTTAGTGACGACTTAATATTTGGTGACTAAATTATAGTCTTAGTGACTAATTTTTAGATCGTCACTAAAAAATGGTCACTAAAAGGCATTTTTCTTGTAGTGAAGATAAGTACATAAATACTAACCAAATGAATGTTAGCCTAGTGGTAAGACTTGGACACTACATAGTGGTGAACCCGAGTTCGAGCCCTGGGGGATGCATTCTGGAGGTACGAGGGCTTCGACCCTGGGCTGCATGCTTTAGCAGTCGGGCTTCGGCCCAAAACTTGCCGAGGATTAGTCTGGGCCCAATGTAGTCTGGGATACCTCTTCCAAAAAGTACATAAATACTATATCGATGGCAAAAAGTAAAAAATAATTTCACAAACTATTAAGAGTAAATTTCATTTTTCGTCCCTGACGTTTGAGCATTTCAACGGTTTTCGTCCCTCACCTTTGTTTTAACAAATTTGTCCCTCACGTTTGACACCTTGCAACGATTTTCGTCCCTCCACTTAACGGTCGTTAACTTTTTCAGTTAAGTCCACTTTAATGAGGGATAATTTAGTCATTTTACTTATTTTTTTTGTTTCTTGTTTCTACAAAAATATCAAACTTTAGAAGACCTATTATGTAATTTACATATATATATAATATATATATATATATTACACATACATACATTCACAGTTGCATTAATTATAAGCCAAATCTCGCCAGAGAGCAAATCGACGAGGACCAAACCGGCGACTCATTTCTGTTACCGGCGAAACTCCCAAATCCGACCTCCTACTCTTTCATACTTGTTATTCCCTCCCAAACCCACCATTCTTTCATACCAGCGACTCATTTTTGTCACTAACGAAAACCCTAAATCAGATGTTTATACACATCCATATAAGAACCCTAAATGATATCGAGACTAAATCGGCAACAATTAGATGAACTTCGGCAACTGTTTTCTTGTCGATTTAACCACGATGTGCATCAAAACTTGACGAACTCCAAATCGATTTAACCCCTAAATGATATCGTCTCTCTGTGGTGTTTCATATGTAAAATGGTGTTTTCCCCAAAATTCCAAACCAAAATCGGGTTGTGAGAAGCTTGCAAACGCCATGGATCTGGTTAAGGATTGAAGATTTTAACTTCTATTGTGTGATCGATGAGGAATGGAGGTTCTAGATTCAAGATTTAGATGAGAAAATGAAGGATTATTAGGAGGTATCTATGGTGTGATTTTTAGAAAGTGATGAATACTTCCATTTTAAAAAGGCATATCCTTTTTGTTAAAGTTGTTTTATGGTACCGAGTCCTGTAGATATTGCTCCAAAACCATAAGATTTAGAAAATCAGGTTATCGCCGGAAAATGAGGTTTCACCGGAAGGAGTGGAGTTTAATGGTCTGATCAAAGTTGGGAGGTAGAAGATGAAGATGAATATGTTCATCTTTGGCCCTCCAAGTTTCAATATATAACTTTTATTCTAATTTAAAAAAGGTTAATTAAAAAATAATGTTAAAATAGTTAAAAGAAGTAAATGACTAAAATAACCTTCGTTAAAGTGGACTTAACTGAAAAAGTTAACGACCGTTAAGTGGAGGGACGAAAATCGTTGCAAGGTGTCAAACGTGAGGGATGAATCTGTTAAAATAAAGGTGAGGGACGAAAACCGTTGAAATGGTCAAACGTCAGGGATGAAAAATGAAATTTACTCAACTATTAATAAAAAAATAGGAGCCATTATTATTATAAAAACAAATATGGGCTTTTATTTATAGTTTTAAATACACTAGTTAGGTACCCATTACAAATGCAAAATTATTAAAACATTTATAAATAAAATACAATATAAAAACAAAATATATTATTGGAATAAAGAAACAATGTATTTGCACTATGCAAAACAACATAAAACTTCATTGTATATTGACGACCATAGGAAATAGGTGTCACTTAACCAAATTGAATCGAGATTTTTGCACTCAGAACTTATTTTGGTTAGATTGTTGGGTTGGAAATATCCCGCTTAAGAACTTATTCCCAGAGTTATTTGCACTCGAAAGCGATAAAACATGCTCAATTGGATCGAGATTTTTGCACTCCAATAGTGATGGGGGAACTTGGACGTGGTCATGGGTAAACACAATTGAAGCCGAAAGACTTGCTGATAAAGTTGAAGATTTGGAAAATTTTACTAAAAGACGTGGTGCTTTGAAATGGCGTCGACAAATGGTATTGGGAAGGAGACTCCAATGGTGAATACACGGTGAGTTCACTTCGAGGAATCATCGATGGTGTATTAAACCCGCCCAATGATAATATGTGTTTTTGGAATAACTGGTTGCCTCTAAGAATCAAATGCTTTATGTGAAGGCTATTGTTGAACAAAATCCCGACAAGAACCAATCTAAGCAAAAGAGGGGTTAACATACCCTCCTTATTATGCCCGCTTTGCAACTTGAAAGAAGAAACAGTGGATCATCTTTTTTGTTCATGTTCGGCTGTAAAGGATTTATGTAAATGGATGTGTGATTGGTGTATGATCAAGGTTGAGCAACCAGCTTCACTTAATCAGATGCTACTCAAGGTTTTAGAATTTGGGAAATCAATCAAATGGAGGAAATTCTTGGAAACTGTGGTAGGAGGACTGGTATGGTTTATCTGGAAAGCCAGGAATAATGCAATCTTCAAAGGTGCGGGTTTCTCTGCATCAATGGTGAAGGATGAATTTCTTGCCAACCTGTTCTCATGGATGAAATTTAGAGCAAATTAAAAATTTTTAGTTTGGTCATTGTGGTGTTCGTGCCCTTGTTTTTCTTTCTCTTAAGTATGTACTTTGTTTGTAATCGCTAGCATTTTGCTAGCTTTGTGTTTCAATAAAATTTGGGGTCTTTGTTTGGGGGTGATGGCCAAGCCGAAGCTCCCTTCTGATTTCCTTTTTGCCATTAAAACGAAAAAAACTTAATCAAATTGAATATTGATTTCCTAAAGGGAATACTTCCTCAAAATGTATCCAACTATCCCCAATATACTATTGTGTGTATCAACCTAAAAAAGTTCCTTTTGTATATATCAAACTTTATTTTTCAGTCTATTGTGTGTATTATGACTTGCTCAACCGGTCATCAACCGGTTACCGGCGGTTGGACGGCGGCCGAAGGTGTTTGCGGTGGAGGCCAGCGACGATGGAGGTCGTCAGTGATGGTGGTGGTTCGATGGTGATGGTGGCGATGGCGGTGATAGTTGATGGTGATGGTTCGATGGTGATGATGGTGGTTCGTGATGGTGGTTATGGGCGGCGGTTCAATGGTGATGGTGATGGTGATGGTGACTGTGATGATGATGGCGACAGTGATGGCGATGGTGACGGTGATGGCGACAGTGATGGCGATGGTGACGGTGATGGCGATGGTGGTGGTGATGGGCGGCGGTTCGATGGTGATGGTGATGGCGACGGTGATGGCGGGTGGCGCTGGAGATGGGGTTGCACTAGAGGTCGCCGGTGGAGGTGGGTAATGGTGGAGGTGGGTGGCGTGGAGGTGGAGGTCGGTGTGGTGGTGGTTCCCGGCGGCGACGGTGGTTCTCGGCAGCTGCAGCAATGGAGGTGACCTGCTTACCGGATAAGAAGAACGGTCGCCGGATAAGAAGAACGGTGGCCGGAGAAGTTTGCCGGAGAAGAAGAACAGTGGCCGGAGTTTTTCGCCGGAGAAGAAGAACAGTGGCCGGAGTTTTTCGCCGGAGAAGAAGAAGATGGCCGGAGTTTACCGGGTAATCCGGTTACCGGTCATCGAGTACACACAATAGACTAAAAAATAAAGTTTGATATATACAAAAGAAACTTTTTTAGGTTGATACACACAATAGTATATTGGGGATAGTTGGATACATTTTGAGGAAGTATTCCCTTTCCTAAATATACATTTATAAATGTGTTTATTGATGGTATTGGCAAGTATCCTTATTTATTTTATTTTATATTTATGTAATTATACTTTAACCTATAGCATTTAATTTTTAATAAGATTAGTTTGTAACAAAGGAGTTTACAACTATGAACACATGCACATTGTGCTTGTCTATTCTAGTGCAACAAATGATCAATTGATCATCTAAAGAAGAAGGCATTGATTTAAGACTTTATATATAATATCTAAATCAAAATAGATGCTACATTTTTTTCTCCATAGTTGTATTGTACTCTTGTTTTTTGCACCTCATCTTCTTGGTAAGTAATGTATGTAAGATCTCATGAATGTCTACCAATATGGACAATATTGGTGCCAACACACTTAAAATGTTAAATCACGTTAGAAAATCTCATATAACTATGGATTGTGTGCAACAAAGTAATGTTTCATAATGACTATGGTTTTTGTTAAAATTTACCATATAGTTCAAGAACGCCTTTGACTTTAGTCCATCTTTATATCGAGCGAACCTTAAAACCAAAACCATGATCATGATGAACCATCGGAGGCTGAACCTTTTCATGTAGATATTCAAGAACTCTTGTTGCACCATAAGCAATCTTAACTCTTTGGCCTCTGTTCAAAACACCCCCACTCTTTTCCCTAAACACCAAACCCCAAAACCATATAAGAAACAAAAGAAATATCATCAGATTCTAGTAAAAGAAAACATGATTACCATGTAAGTTCTCATGCAAACATGAATATCTGCAAAAAAGAACACACACACATTACATTAGAAAAGAAGAACTAGAAATTTGATGATTAGCTTGATGTTAATTTGTTGTGTAAAATCGGTGTTAAGGCCTAGCAAAGAGTTGGTATCCGGCTTCTTTATGACTACTTCTCCCCATCACTTAGCTTTCCATAGAAACCCGACAATTTGTGTCTTTCTCAATCAAAACTTGTGAACCAAAATATTGTCTCATCTTATTTAGCTCATCCAATTTATGCATTCTTATTCAGTTTTAAAATTATCTAAAAAAGTGAATTTGATTGAGAAGATCAAAATTTCTATCAATATATTCAAAAGTATTTTCTTTAAATACACCGTATGTTCAAGTTTGAATCAAACGATACAAGGCTTAAACACTTCGCTAGCGTCTCGACGTCGAAACGGATCAAAACTACCGATTCTATCTATAATCAACCATTTGCTTAAATATATTAATAAACTCCAAACACCAAACCGCGTATGAACAAACCACTTTACGAAAACCGAATCTTTAAATTAAAAGAAAAATATTTGCCATCACATCACAAAATTGACAACCAATTCCAAAATTTAAATGTAACGCCCCGTTTTGTCACGTTAAGTCGTGTAACTGTGTTTAAGAGGGTTATTGACTAGAGAAATTTTGTTTTGTAGGTTTCCAAGGGCTAAAGTGTAAATTGTAGAACTTTAGGGGGTTAATATTAGTTTGTATATAAGTATTTTGGGAGAGCCTTAAATCCATTACCCTAGTCAGTTTCCAGAGAACGACCATCAAGGAAGAGGAGGCGATCTTGAGAAGTTCAATTGGAGGCCTAGGTGGTCGATTGTGAAGGAATTTAAGTAGGAATCGCGGTGCTTGCGACCGAGGTAAGAATCCTACGCTTGTTTTATGTTTAATTGATGTCAATTTCGAGTGAAGGGTTATGGATTTGGGTAGTAAGTGGGTTGAATGATCAATTGATCATTCTATGGTATGAATTGTTATCGTGGTTGTGGAATAGTGTTGTTATGATCACCAATCGGTGTATCAAGGGTCGAATTAGAGGCATGTGAATGCCCCTTATCAACCCTAGGTCGTGGGTAATTGTAGCAGGAAGTAAGATAGTCGTTTGTGGGTCCTTGGATGTGATTATCGAAGCCAAAACGCGAAAATTCGAAGCCAGAGCAGCCCCGCGACTAGGCCCGCGACCTGAGGTCGCGGGGACCAGGTCGCGCAAGTCGCTGTCCAATTTCAAAAATTTTATTTTTCTTTTTCTAAGTTTTGGCTTTGGGATCACGTTAGGGATGTCTTGAAAGGATGAGGCCTAAAGTTTGGGGTCATTTGGACTAGTCTAGCTATGGTTTCGGTGAGCCTTTCGGTATGGTATCGGAGGTGTCCAATTCGTATGGTTTTAATGAGTGTATGCATGTGAATTGTGTTAGGTGTTACAAAGTGATTATTGTACGTGTTGTGAGCTAAGGGTGATCATTACTAAGGTGAGTTCACTACCTAGCTACCTATTTGTCGTATGTGTATGATGATGAGACATGTAATTGCTTTATGTTGTGTATGTTTCCCCTTTGGGGATATGATCTCCCTTCGGGGATATGGAGTTTCTTCCTGTTTCGGATTTAGCCGAAGGGAAGATAGTGCAAGAGGCACGTATGTGGTTATGTGATTTTGTTGTTATGTATGTATGATGATAGTTGGATAGGTGTGTTCTCACTAAGCATTCCGCTTACCCCGTTGTTGTTATTTCTTTTAGATGCAGGTCCTTCCCGTAAGGGAAAAGAAAAGGTTTGAGGCTCCGGGTTCCGCAAGTTCAGTCCATGGGGAAAGAGTAAAGTGATCGAGAATTTTAACGATTTCCAGATTACCTTTTATTAACTTGATATTTGGTTGGTTTAATTAGACAATACTAGTGGTTTTTGCTCGGTTGAGCTTGGATTGAACTCTATGGTGTTAGATGTTACTTTTATTTCAAATGCTTGGGATTAGCTTCCGTTTTTCTTTAATGAATGGTTACTTTTCTAGTTAAACTGTCCTTTGAAGTTTTTTGAGTGTTACAAATTGGTATCAGAGCCGAGGTTTAAGGGATTCGAGTATTCACGCGTAGTGGATGCTTGAACTTAAACCAATGCTCTTGTTTTCTTAAGATAAAAGTAACCAACGATGTTTTTACTTGAGAAAGGGGTTTAAGGGACTGAACTGCGAGCCGGAGCATCAGAACGGGGGTGAGTACATTAACCCTATCTATGTTTAATATGTCGATTTATGTTGCTATGATTAATGTTAGCAAATTATGACTTATAGTATGGAAGGTTAACACTGAACATAAGTTGCATGATAGACAACATGTACCACTATGATAGCGATTGGATTATGGACATTGCATGTAAGCCTTGATTAGGCTAGTAACACTTATTATGAGTAGAAAAGCATATGGCTGTTATGTGAATAACTACTGGGTGAGCCGTTAGGCTTTAGAGCGAATAATTTGTGCGGGACGACTAGTTAGGGAATGGAATTTCTGTGATGGTGTTAAGGCTAGGTATGTAGGGTGTATTTACAAGGATACAAGGGCCCGTATCATTGCAAATATATTGTGCATATCATGGAATTAACATAGTTACCGGAGTGACATGAACTAGCTACGTTGTTTTAGGGGTAGTAGCATGTAGGACACGCATATGTCCTTAAGACAGTTAGGTGGACCCCCCTAGGAAGCATGTATAAGGGAAATGTGTAAACTGATAGACTTGTGTTTATTGAATCAGTATGGTTAGACCGAGCAAGAAGGGAGCCACTGGTCAGGAGGATGCCGACACCGGGAACTTGAGGGAATTGATATCCTCCGAGGTCGGTGAGGCATTGCAGGACCTGCTGCCGGGGCTTTTCGCCCAGTTGAAAGATGACATGAGGAAGGAGATTCGATCGCAGGTGGAGGCGGTCGTAGGTGATCGGGCCAGTGGTTCTGGGGGCTCGAGTAGTGGGCAACCTAGAAGTGCTAGCTACAAGGACTTCATGGCTTGCCAGCCACCGCAGTTTGATGGGCAGAAAGACCCCATTGCCAGCACCCGTTGGCTAGCTGACGTCGAGGGTGCATTTCTGACTTGTGCCTGTTCTGAGGAGGTAAAGGTTCGCTATGCTGCGAACCTGTTGAGGAAGGCTGGGAAGGACTGGTGGAACATCATCAATAAGTCCCGACCAGCCGAGCAGATCGCGGCTATGACTTGGGGGGAATTTACTGAGCTGTTCAAGGAGCAGTATGTGTCTCAAGTGGAAATCGAACGGCTGACGAGCGAGTTTCTCCAGATGAAGCAGACCACTGAATCGGTGAATGAAATCACCGATATGTTCTTGGCACGTTCGGTATTCTGTCCGGACTATGTGAAGAATGAGCGGACTAAGAAGTACCGTTACTTGGAGATTTTGAAGCCCGAGATACGCGAGTTCGTGGCGACGTCTCAGTGCAAAACCTTCCAGGAGACGTATGAGATGGCTCGGTTGAGAGAGCTAGAGTTAGAGAGGCCAGACAGGAAGAAAAAGACCGAGGCAGCGCCGGTATCGACCCAGCAGGCCAAAAGGCCCAAGCCGCTCGGGCCGAGAGTCGAGGTGAAGAAGGAGGTTCCGCGATGTGTTACTTGTGGACGCATGCATTGGGGCGCTTGTAGATTGGGTTCGGGAACGTGCTTCAAGTGCGGGAAGACGGGCCATATGAGTCGGGATTGCAAGGAGACCGTGCGTATGTGCTTTAAGTGCCTCGAGTTGGGCCATATCGCAAGCCAGTGCCCAAAGGCCGGCCCGACTCAGTCTCCTGGAGCAGTACCTGTTAAAACCGCGGAAGCAAGTGCCGTGAAGAAAGTAGATCCACCTCGCACTCGAGCTCGTGTTTATCAGTTGACGGCCGAGGAGGCCAAGGAGGAGCCGGATGTGGTGACAGGTATCTTTTCTGTTAATTCTGTACCTGCTCTCGTGTTATTTGACTCGGGAGCTAGTAAATCGTTTGTGTCGCTATCTTTTTGTAAAAGTTTTACGAATGTAAAAGGTAGACTAGACAAGCCTTTAGAGGTAGAGATAGCGGCTGAGGATTATCGGTTGTGTAGGGATGTTTATAGAAATAATGTAATAGAGATAGGTGGTGTAAAGTTCAACATTGATCTCATCCCGATTCCTATGAGGGAGATCAATGTTGTAGCTGGGGTAGATTGGATGAGTCGTAACGGAGCTCACATTGATTGTGAGTTTGAGCGGGTAGTAATTCGGAACCCTAGTGGGGAGAGATAGTCGTCGAAAGTGAAAGAAAGAAAAGGTTACCAAGAATGTGTACCATGGCGAAGGCAAGGAAACATGTTCTTAGGGGAGGCAGCAGCTATTTGGCGTTTGTGATTGATAGCCGAGTTGAGCCGAGAAAGAAGACAGTAGCAGACGTACCTGTAGTCAGCGAGTATCCGGATGTATTCCCGGATGACTTGCCTGGCGTCCCTCCTGAGAGACAGGTAGAATTCAGGATTGAGCTAGTTCCGGGGGCGACACCGGTAGCTAAGGCTCCGTATCGGTTAGCACCCCCGGAGATGATGGAGTTATCGAAGCAGCTGGGGGAGCTTATGGACAAGGGGTTCATCCGCCCAAGTACCTCACCTTGGGGAGCCCCTATCCTGTTTGTAAAAAGAAGGATGGGTCGATGCGGATGTGTATCGACTATCGGGAGCTAAACAAGCTCACGGTGAAGAACAGATACCCCCTGCCGAGGATCGATGATCTCTTCGATCAGCTTCAGGGAGCCGCATGGTTCTCGAAGATAGATCTTCGCTCCGGGTACCATCAGTTGAAGGTTAGAGAGGAGGATGTGCACAAGACGGCGTTCCGCACTCGTTATGGTCACTTCGAATTTGTGGTGATGCCATTCGGGTTAACGAATGCGCCGGCGGCTTTCATGGACCTTATGAACCGGGTCTGCAGGCCGATGTTGGACAGATCGGTAATCGTGTTCATAGACGATATACTGATTTATTCGAGATCGAAAGAGGAGCATGTGGAGCATCTGCGGGAGGTTTTGGAGGTTCTGCGTAAGGAGAAATTGTACGCTAAATTCTCCAAATGCGATTTTTGGTTACAAGAGGTCCAATTTCTCGGGCATCTCGTAAATCGGGAAGGCGTGAAGGTAGACCCAGCGAAGGTAGAGGCAGTGATGAAGTGGGAGACCCCGAAGACTCCCACCGAGGTTAGGAGTTTCCTTGGATTGGCCGGATACTACCGCCGGTTCATCCAAGACTTCTCCAAGATAGCCGTTCCTTTGACCAAGCTGACAAGAAAGAATGAACGGTTCGTGTGGGGTATTGAGCAAGAGGCGGCGTTTGATACTTTGAGGAGGAAGCTATGTGAGGCTCCGGTGTTGACCTTACCGGAGGGAGTCGAGGACTTGACAGTCTACTGTGATGCCTCTTATCACGGGTTAGGCTGTGTCCTCATGCAGAGGGGGAAGGTGATAGCCTATGCGTCTCGCCAGTTAAAGGCGCATGAGGCGAATTACCCGACCCATGATCTTGAGCTGGCGGCAGTCGTGTTCGCACTTAAGTTGTGGCGGCACTACCTTTATGGGGTTCGTTGTACCATCTATACGGACCACAAGAGTCTCCACTATTTCATGGATCAGCGGAACCTCAATATGAGGCAACGTCGGTGGTTAGAGGTGATAAAGGATTATGACTGTGAAATCCTCTATCACCCAGGGAAGGCGAACGTGGTGGCGGACGCCTTGAGTCGGAAGGGGAGCAGTTTACTCCTCCGTGTGCCGTGTTTGAGGATGACCGTGTCAACTTCCTTAATTGAATTGATACGTCAGTCTCAAGAGGAGGCGGTAAAGAAGGAAAATCAGCGAAAGGAGAGAATTAAGGGGCAAGTAGATCAGCTAGTGGCCGACAGTCGGGGGTTGCTGACTCGTTACGGCCGGGTGTGGGTCCCAGTTTCGTGTGAAGCGAGGCTGACTCTTCTTGATGGGGCGCACAAATCGAAATTCTCAATTCATCCTGGTGCCACGAAAATGTACCGAGACTTGAGGACAGATTACTGGTGGCCGGGCATGAAAAGAGATGTAGCAAGGTATGTGGAGAAGTGTCTGACGTGTCTGAAAGTTAAGGCAGAACATCAGAGACCACACGGGAAACTCCAACCCTTGGAGATACCCGAGTGGAAGTGGGAGCATGTGACCATGGACTTTGTTACCGGATTACCGACGACGGTTCGGAAGCACGATGCTATTTGGGTGGTGGTAGACCGGCTGACGAAGAGTGCTCACTTCATAGCGATCAGGGAGGCTTCCTCTTCGGAGGTGTTGGCGGATATCTATGTCCGGGAGATTGTGGCGAGGCACGGGGTGCCAGTGACAGTGATTTCAGACCGGGATGTTCGTTTTACATCTCGTTTCTGGAATAGATTCCATGAGGAGTTGGGCACTACACTTCAGTTCAGTACGGCCTTCCACCCGCAGACGGACGGGCAGAGCGAGAGGACTATTCGGACTCTCGAGGATATGCTTCGGGCGTGTGTGCTCGAGTTTGGTGGCAGCTGGGATTCCCACCTTCCGTTAGTAGAGTTCTCGTACAATAACAGCTTCCACGCTAGTATCGGCATGCCACCTTACGAGATGTTGTATGGGAGACGGTGTAGGACTCCCGTGTGTTGGGGAGAAGTTGGACAGAGGGAGCTAGGGAGCACCGAGATTGTGCAGAGGACCTCGGAGAGTGTCCAGTTGATTCGCGATAGACTGAGGACGGCACAGAGTCGTCAGAAGAGCTATGCAGACAAGAGGCGGTCTGACCTAGAGTTTGCGGTTGGTGACAAAGTGCTTCTAAAGGTGTCCCCGTGGAAAGGGGTGATACGCTTTCGGAAGCGAGGGAAGCTGGGTCCAAGATTCATTGGGCCGTTTGTAGTGGTTGCTCGAGTTGGGAAGGTTGCGTACCGGCTAGAGTTACCGCCAGAACTCAGTCAGATACACAACACCTTCCATGTTTCTCAGCTTCGGAGGTGCTTAGCCGACGAGTCGGCTTACGTTCCACTAGATGACATTCAGGTGGACGAGGGACTCAACTATGTGGAAAGACCGATTGCAATTTTGGAGAGGAAGACCAAGACGTTGAGGAACAAAGAAGTGGGCTTAGTGAAGGTTCAGTGGGAGCACCGTAAAGGCTCGGAGTGGACGTGGGAACCGGAGAACGAGATGAAACGGAACCACCCTGAGTTGTTCCGAGATTGAGCGATTTCGGGGACGAAATCCTGGTAAGTGGGGGAGAGTTGTAACGCCCCGTTTTGTCACGTTAAGTCGTGTAACTGTGTTTAAGAGGGTTATTGACTAGAGAAATTTTGTTTTGTAGGTTTCCAAGGGCTAAAGTGTAAATTGTAGAACTTTAGGGGGTTAATATTAGTTTGTATATAAGTATTTTGGGAGAGCCTTAAATCCATTACCCTAGTCAGTTTCCAGAGAACGACCATCAAGGAAGAGGAGGCGATCTTGAGAAGTTCAATTGGAGGCCTAGGTGGTCGATTGTGAAGGAATTTAAGTAGGAATCGCGGTGCTTGCGACCGAGGTAAGAATCCTACGCTTGTTTTATGTTTAATTGATGTCAATTTCGAGTGAAGGGTTATGGATTTGGGTAGTAAGTGGGTTGAATGATCAATTGATCATTCTATGGTATGAATTGTTATCGTGGTTGTGGAATAGTGTTGTTATGATCACCAATCGGTGTATCAAGGGTCGAATTAGAGGCATGTGAATGCCCCTTATCAACCCTAGGTCGTGGGTAATTGTAGCAGGAAGTAAGATAGTCGTTTGTGGGTCCTTGGATGTGATTATCGAAGCCAAAACGCGAAAATTCGAAGCCAGAGCAGCCCCGCGACTAGGCCCGCGACCTGAGGTCGCGGGGACCAGGTCGCGCAAGTCGCTGTCCAATTTCAAAAATTTTATTTTTCTTTTTCTAAGTTTTGGCTTTGGGATCACGTTAGGGATGTCTTGAAAGGATGAGGCCTAAAGTTTGGGGTCATTTGGACTAGTCTAGCTATGGTTTCGGTGAGCCTTTCGGTATGGTATCGGAGGTGTCCAATTCGTATGGTTTTAATGAGTGTATGCATGTGAATTGTGTTAGGTGTTACAAAGTGATTATTGTACGTGTTGTGAGCTAAGGGTGATCATTACTAAGGTGAGTTCACTACCTAGCTACCTATTTGTCGTATGTGTATGATGATGAGACATGTAATTGCTTTATGTTGTGTATGTTTCCCCTTTGGGGATATGATCTCCCTTCGGGGATATGGAGTTTCTTCCTGTTTCGGATTTAGCCGAAGGAAGATAGTGCAAGAGGCACGTATGTGGTTATGTGATTTTGTTGTTATGTATGTATGATGATAGTTGGATAGGTGTGTTCTCACTAAGCATTCCGCTTACCCCGTTGTTGTTATTTCTTTTAGATGCAGGTCCTTCCCGTAAGGGAAAAGAAAAGGTTTGAGGCTCCGGGTTCCGCAAGTTCAGTCCATGGGGGAAAGAGTAAAGTGATCGAGAATTTTAACGATTTCCAGATTACCTTTTATTAACTTGATATTTGGTTGGTTTAATTAGACAATACTAGTGGTTTTTGCTCGGTTGAGCTTGGATTGAACTCTATGGTGTTAGATGTTACTTTTATTTCAAATGCTTGGGATTAGCTTCCGTTTTTCTTTAATGAATGGTTACTTTTCTAGTTAAACTGTCCTTTGAAGTTTTTTTGAGTGTTACATTAAAGATCCCAAATTCCCAAATTCCCTAATTCGTCCCTCTTTCTTGTTGGATTCTATATAATTATTATTAGGGCACGATTGAATTTTAGGCGGGCATTTAACGGCCAACGAATCTTTGATTTCCCCCAAATTTTCCTTCGCAATTATGTCGTTTCTCGAGGACTTCCAAGCTAGTAAGCCTCCACAATCTTTCTTCTTTTTCCCTTAAATCTTCTTCAATTTGTAATGAATTATGTTTATTTGGCAACAAATTGAACCCCTTTTGTCGTTAATTTACAGTTTGATCGAGAAAATAGAAACCCTAGAATGGACTAGAACCCGAACCCTAGAAATTTTAGGGTTTTTTAGTTTGTTCTTGGATGGTTGCCAATTGTTTGTTCTGTTAATCGATTGACCATGGATATGTGTTTAATTGGATTCTGTTTGCTGATTAAAGGGGCAATTTTGATGCTTGATAGTAGAAGTTAAACAGGAATGCATTCAGTGTGATTAAATGTTAATTTAAGGAGTAATCTGAATCTGATTATTAAGACAATGTGGATAAGAGTGATGTTTGAGAGATATTACAACAAAATGGGGTTTTTGCTGTTCAGTAACACTTTCTGATTTGATGGAATAAGTTTGTGATGTTAAACAAACATCTAATTGATGTTGAATCAAAATGACATCAATAAGTGAGGTTGAAACTTGATTGAGCATGATGATATCTGCTAAGTGACTTAATAAGTGGTGTTAAGTCCTCGGGCACGTAACTCAGTTGGAAAAAGGCAGGGGATTTACTTACATAACTGGTCTAAAATCTTAATGATTGTAATTTGGGTACTTCTCATTGGTACCAAGGTTATAATGAGGCAATTTCGGACGGTTATGTGGTGGAACTAGTCACTGAATAATAGCCTCAATATGGGAAGGTTAATCTTGATTGAAAATGGCTTGAGAAAAATGTTGACTAGTGTTTATGCAAATGATCTTGTGTGAAGTGGTATGTCAGTTTTACATGCTTTTAGTGCCTTTAATCAGCTGTTTAAAGGCCTTTGCTTTTTTGTGTAAATTAGGTTCAGATAATCAGATTGTTAAATGTTTTAGGTCTATCCCTTTTCTGTACTTAACATATATATAGCTCTTTTTTTTCATTTTGTAGTGTAATCAAAATCTTCGAGTGTAAACGTCCTTGAAACTTGGTGTCACTTAACTAATTTACAAATGGAAAAGAGAGTTTTTTTTTTTCCGATCAGTAGTCAGCAGAGTCAGTCATCGATTTACTGAAGCCGTTTGAGACCTGTGGATCCTGGGTGCTTTAATTTTCGACATGTTCTTTTTATTAAAGGCGATAGAAACTTGCCTTTGGAAAATTATTATTTATTTAGACTTCAATTAAAACATTAACCATTTATTGATCTTCAAAACTAGTATGGCCTGGCCAATGCATTAAATCTGGACTCCGTAAATCTTAATAATTCGGATGCAAAAAACTTGCAGATATGCAAATCATTGTTCGTTTTCCTTCATTTCTTTTAGTAATTCAGACTACCCCGTGCGTCTTTAACTTCTGACTCATGTTCTTTGCTCCGTATGCATGTCTGAAAATTATAATATAGAAAACAAAAAGACAGTCTTTTTCATGCCTGAAACTTGCACCCCGTTTGTAACAAGACTTCATAAATCATAACGTCATTGATTATCAGGTTATCCATGCCAGATTTGTTAAACTGTTTCCCTTCATTCAGATTTGGAGCCACTGCCAAACATTTTACAGAGGAAGTATGCACTATTACGTGACCTGGATAAAAGTTTGCAAGGTATACTTTTATACACCAACTTTGAGCTTATGCACATGTATCATTATCATATGTTCTGCAATATTATTATATGCCGTAACTAAATCTATCCATGTACTTTTATGGGTGCCACATCCGTATATATTTGTGTGCTTTCCACAACAAAATAAACCAATATCGGCATGAGCGATGACCATTCCAATCATTTTGGAGGCCCTGCTACACATATACCAAGACTATACATTGATTGGATGAACGATAAATAAAACAAAAGATTAAAGTGTTCATACCAATATAGTATAATAAAAGTCTTGCAGATTAAAACAACAAAAATGTTTAAAAATTGTAACGTAACATGAAATTCACTAACATTATTTCAAAAGCCGGGAATCGGGATAAAGCCCAAAAATTATGCTACCTTTCATTTTCTTATATTAGCTCTTCCGTTGTCTTGTTGAGTTGAACTAATGGACATTAACGACCTGTTTCTTGGATAAACTTTTTTTTGCGCTCTGCGTCGGATGTTGATGAGTTCCCGTTAATATAGTCATTTTATTATCTTCCAAATGCAGCAATGATTGAGCTTTTCTTGTGATTGTATTTGCAGATATTCAACGAAAAAATGAATTACATTGCCTACAGGAAATAGAGGAGTTTAAAGAGGGAGTAAAGTCTGGTAACATTGGGCCAGGCGCCTCACTTAACAAATTCTCGGAAGAGGCTCAAGATGAGCAAAACCATGCCATCAGGATTGCTGATGAAAAGGTTGCTCTGGCGGTTCAAGCATATGATTTGGTACCATTTCTTACTATATAATATAATATACATATACATATACACACTCCTCACCTTTGGCGAGGTTTGAACGCTTGACCTCCTAGGAGGCTAGGCTAGGCTCTATCACTAACCCTAGTACCATTGGGCAAATGACCCTTTGGTACCATGCTGGATACTCTTTTCCACTTTCATTTAGTCGATCTAAATTTCCACTATCGGTTGTACTAGTTCTTTTTTTGGGTACGAGAATCGTTGTGTACTCTCTCATTATTTGGTTGATGATTTGTCTTTTTATACTTGTGTCGGTATCAAAATTTTATGATATTTGTGTGCTTTAAGGGTGCGTTTGATATGCGGGATAGGACTCTGGGACAGAACAGGACTGAGTAGGACAAAAAATGTAATTTTTTTTGTCCTACCAAAATAGGTGGAACAAAACTAGTCGTGTCAGATTAAGAACCTAAAATCTTACACAATTCTTTCACCGACCTACCTCAGTCCTGTCATGTCATGTGCAATCCCTAAAAGTATCCTCCTGTGGTATGTGTTGTGAGATTATTTTGTTTATTTGCATAAAATAGTATGTTGAAAATCTCCCTTTTGTTTCAGGTGGATAAGCATATTCAACAACTTGATCAGTATCTTAAAAAATTAGAAGAGCAACGGCGTGGTAGATTTCTTCCTCCTTCTCAAAGCTATCATATTATATTAGTTATATATGTATGTATGTATGTATGTATGTATGTATGTGTGTGTGTGTGTGTGTCTTCTAGATATGATAGGTGCCATATGTATGTATTGTGGAACCATCGACACATTTTCGTTTTACGTCTCCTGATATTTAATGGTTGTGGCAGAAAAGGACAATGCTGCTTTAGCCGGATCACTTGCTTCGAATCCTGATGGCAATGGGAAACCTGGAAAGGGTGGCGAAGGTGGTAGAGGAGGACGAAAAAAGTAATCATCCTTCCCTCCGTCCCAAAATAAATGTTCACAACGAAAAAGGCACACCGTTATCAAAATGTGCAATCATTATACTCTTTAATTGACAAAATGACAATTATACCCTTAGTGCTCAAAGAAGTAATGGATTTCTCCATCTTATGATAAAAGCGTAGAATTGGAAAGAAGCCACTTTTGAATATGGTCAAAGTTGCTTATTTTTTACCGTTTCAGGACACGCCTGGGTGGAGCGGCCTCGGCAGGTGCATCGGCAGCGGCTGCAAACCCGCCCAGTATGGACTTGGATCTGCCGGTTGATCCTAATGAACCAACGTATTGTTTCTGCAACCAAGTGAGCTATGGGGAGATGGTGGCATGCGACAATCCTGATGTATGTATTTTAGTAACCTTATTTTCGTACATTGGATCAGTTTATAAATGACAGAAATTAATCGATTATATGTTTTTCCCTCAGTGCAAGATCGAATGGTTCCATTACGGTTGTGTTGGTCTGAAAGAGCAACCAAAAGGAAAATGGCATTGTAGCGATTGCAGCGGGATGCAAAAGCGGCGAAAGGGCAAATAAACCAATGGATTTTTTCTTGGTGTTATAGGAAGTAATTGAAGATTAATAAGTCCTTAGATTGTGTGTGATTTTGTATTCTTTTTTTATATATAGTTTGATTGATGTTTTTCCTTTTTACTAAATTTAGCCTTTAGTAAGAGACTATTTTATTTTTTAACTTCAAATATTAGCATGGAGTTTTCCTCTTCTTTATAGCAAATTTACCCTCTACCTAGAAGAATGCTTGTTGGATGGTTCAGTAAGATACATGGTGTTGGGGTGTTGACGCGACGAGCTTAAAAATGAATTACAAGTTATCTTGAGCTCAAGCTCGAGTCAATCTCGAACAGTGAGCCTACATGTTTCGAGTCAAAACATATTGTGCGCTTATGAAGTACACAATGCGAACCACACCCGCATAAGAAGTGGTTTTTCTTTAATCCTCTTATTACACCTTGGATTCTATATGTTCAGAAAACACCAACTCTACATACACATTTCGGTGGAATAACTACAAATTGTTTGCAGATGGACATTACACACAGATGTGGTCTCACTTAAATGGGATATGCATCTTCCATTCATAGGAAAAGGTGAATATCTTCAACAAAGAAAATCCAGACGACACGAATACAGACCCAGGAACGCCACAAACAATTGATAGTACCACACAGAGATTTCTAAAGCAAAAATGACAAACAATAAGTAAAATAAAATAAAATTTGTCTTAACATTTTTGAAAAATGAAAGACATACTTTTTGAAATTGTGGCATTGTAATAATTTTAGATTCTTATCTTTTTAAACTTTTAGCAAAGTTTTTTGTCAGTCATAATAATTTGAGTAAAATACATTTTTGGTCCCTGTGGTTTGACAAAAGTCTCACTTTTGGTCCCTACAATTTAAAAAATACACTTTCGCCACTACAATATGCATTTTCGTCCAATTTTGGTCCCTGAGACTAACAGCCGTTAAAGAAAGCCGTTAGCTCATGGGTAATTTCCTCTTTTACCCTTTTTTGTCTTTTTCCTCTTTTTTGTCTTTTCCTAATTTTTTGTCTTTTTCTTTCTTATCTCTCATCTCTTCTTCTTCTTCCTCTTTCTTCTCTCTCATATAATCTTCTTCCTCACCCTTCATTTTACCCACCACCATCACCACCCATTTTTACCCATCACCACCACCACCCACCACCCATTTTTACCCACCACCACCCACCACCCATTTTTACCCATCACCACCACCACCACCACCCACCACCCATTTTTACCCATCACCACCACCACCACCACCCACCACCCATTTTTACCCACCACCAACCACTCATTTTACCCCCCACCACCACCACTAACCACCCATTTTTACCCACCACTACCACCACCAACCACCCATTTTTACCCACCACCACCACCCACCACACATTTTACCCACCACCAACTACCCATTTTACCCACCACCACCATCCACCCATTTTACCCACCACCACCACCAACCACCCACTACCCATTTTACCCACCACCACCCACCACCTATTTTTACCCCACCACCAACCATCCATTTTACCCACCACCACCAACCACCCATTTTACCACCACCACCCACCACCCATTTTACCCCGACCACCACACCACCCATTTTACCCACTACCCGTTTTATGCTCCACCACCCACCACCAACACCACCACCATGGAAAATAAATTAAACTCAGAAATTAAACCCAAAACCCTAATTGTAGAAATTAAACACCACCAGAAATTAAACTAGTTATTAAGAGAGAAATTAAACCCAAAACCCTAATGTAGAAATTAAACACCAAGTAAAGAGGGGACGGAGGAGCAGCGGCGGCGGAGGAGGAGCGGCGGCGGAGGAGCAGCGGCGGCGGAGTAGTAGCGTTAAGCGGCGGCGAAGTAGCAACAGGAGTGGAGGAGCAGTGGCGATGGTGAAGATGACGAAATAGGGTTCTTTCATTTAGGGAGGGTGGTGGTGGGTGGGTGGGTGGATGGTGGTGGTGGTGATGGTGATGGTGGTAATATTGGTGGGTAAAGAGATGAGAGAGAAAGGGTTTATATATATATATATATATATATAATAAATAGAGTAAACTACACTTTTGGTCCCTAATTTATTATTAAAAGAAAAAGACAAAAAAGTGGAAAAAGACGAAACTACCCCCGAACTAACGGCTTCATTTAACAGCCGTTAGTCAGAGGGACCAAAATTGGACGAAAATGCATATTGTAGTGGCGAAAGTGTATTTTTTAAATTGTAGGGACCAAAAGTGAGACTTTTGTCAAACCACAGGGACCAAAAATGTATTTTACTCTAATAATTTTCTTGATAGAAATCCATATTTAACTTTGTAAATCTTCAATTAATTATTTGCTCTAGAGTTTTATTAGTTTCTTCTCTCTTAAATCCTGTGATTGTTTCTTGTTCTAAATAATCTATTAAAACTATAATCAAATTCTTCTTCTTCGAATTTATTAAATCAAGTGATTACCTAGCCTCTTAAGTTCATAGATCTTCTCATTTCTCGCTAGACACAACCTCCAAATCGATCTCGTCCAAAATCGAGATCAAATCTGGTGGACTTCAAAAACAGCTTGAAATCAATCTTATTGATTCAAATTTCAGACTTCAACTTCTTATTAATTAAAAGTCCAATAAAACTTCAAACCTCTTAAAAAACAAACACGCTAACTATTCATACTTTAATGCATTAAAAAACCGAGCTCGAAAATTAACCTCGAACACCAAATTAAAAAAGTTATTTAAGCTCAGGCTTGAGTTTAGTATTATATTTTAGAGCCAAGCTCAACCAACCTCAAAATTCAAACTGAAGCTTAAACCAAAACCATTACAGTACACAACACTGTCCCTAACTCAAATTTTACCAATAGATATATAAGTTTTGTGCATAAGATACATCAATCCTATTGCTCAACAAGAATGTGACTTTTCTAGATCATTTATTCTGTTAGTAAAACGCATGTCAATCGGTCATCTCAGTACTCAAAAACCCATGCCGCCCATACCACCCATACCGCCCATGCCACCGCCCATTCCAGGATCTGCTTCACCGGCAGGTTTTGGTTGTTCAACCACGATAGCTTCAGTGGTCGTCATCAAAGATGACACACTACAGGTTCAACCGTAAAACAGAGTCAATTTTAAGCAAAGTTACAAAATCTACAACTCGAAAGATGGCTTCAAAACTAACCTTGCTGCATCAACCAACGCCGTTCTTATCACCTTTAACGGGTCAATGATTCCACTTTTCACCATGTTCACATACTCGCCTACAGTTCAAACAACTCAAGTTTCGTCATTGCTATACATATTAACATAATCAACATCATTTTTAATCTATATCTCACAGAGGGAGGTTCGAGGGAAAATCTCAAAAAAGGGAGAACTGAGGAACACCCTCTTAGCATCTTGACCGTATGCACTTGTGCATAGAAGTAAATTAAGTTGTTTTTTGGTTTTTATGCACATGTGCATATTACAAATTACTTCTATGCACAAAGGGCTACGAGGGTGTTACTCAATTTTCCTGTCTTTTAAGGTTTACCTTAAACTTGACCCATATATCACTATTCATTATGAATATCATTAATTTATTATGATTAATTCATGAATAGTTGGTTATCAACAAGCCTGCGTCTGTTAGGTTACATACCTTTGGCTGCATCGTATCCAAGATCGGTGTCGTCCTGCTCCAAAAGCTTCCCGACCACAACCGACCCCTCGACCCCAGCATTCTTAGCAATTGTATAAACCGGCATCTGCAATTAGTCGAGAAAAAACATCAGCACCTATCACATATCCAACAGCTATATCAAGATTCCTTGAAAATAAAATTTTAAAAATGTCAAAAACTCTCCAAAAAAATCGAGTTGGCGAATCGGGTTCTGACCTTAAGTGCGTTTTGGATGATCTGAACACCGATTTTTTGATCGAAGTTAGCGGTTGGTAATTTGTCCAACTCTTTTGATGCATAAAGAAGTGCCACACCACCTCCGGGTACGATTCCTTCCTCTACGGCTGCCTTCGTTGCATTTAAAGCATCCGTAACTCGATCTTTCTTTTCACCGACTTCGGTGTCGCTAGCACCACCGATCTTTACATAACGACACCCTCATTATTGAAGTGCAGAAACAGAAAGAACCAAAATCATAAAAGAGTAGAAGGTAAAAAAGACAAACCTTGAGTACCGCCACACCACCAGAAAGCTTTGCTAACCGTTCTTGCAACTTCTCCTTATCGTAATCAGAGGTGCTTGCCTCAATTGCTGACCGAATCTATGCAAGAGACAACAAACATCTGTCAAACCAACCAGATTAAGCAACGATCGATGATTTGAACATGGTGGTGGTCCCATTGGGACTGGACCGATATGGGTTTATGAAACCGGGATCTGCCGGCGGACAAAAACCTCAATGGTTCAGTGATCCTGGTTTCAGAAGAAGGAAATCGCAAACCTGTTCACTTCGCTCCTCAATAGACTTCTTATCACCGGCACCATCGAGCACAACCGTGTCATCTTTCGATACAGTGACCTACATCAAGAATTTCCATTAATTATAACAGACGAAACCAGAAAATAACAACTTATTTATTCCCTTTTACTGCTCCGTTATACTCCCACCATCCAAAATTTATCTCTACAATGGCGTTTAGAAATACGTAACGGTTAACTTTTAACGATCCAAATTGACCATTATACCCTTGATTATATATGGTTCTAATGAATTTATCCACCCCCTGATTAAGGGTAGAATTGGAAAGTAGACGCTCATTTTGGCACAAACTAAAGAGTACAATAACAAACCTTTTTACATGATCCAAGCATTCGCAACTCCACATTCTCAAGATTCATACCAAGTTCTTCGGTTATAAGCTGCAGTCAAAAGAAAGATCCAAACCAAGTGTAGAGAATGTTACATTATTTGAGACATCGCAAAAAAACTTGCAGCATTAACTTCGAGACACAAGTATTAAAATCGTAAAGATCAAGAACCCACCTCGCCCCCGGTGAGAGTGGCAAGATCCTGCAAGTTAGCTTTTCTGTTCTCTCCAAAACCAGGAGCTTTTATGGCACAAACCTATTCATAACAAAAAGAAAAGAAAAGATAGTCAAGTTAAACCGCACACAAATGTCATACAAGACGTAAGTAATTCGTTTTCAAGAAACAATAACAACCTTGATTCCTGCACGAATCTTGTTAAGTATTAGAGTCGCCAACGCTTCACTTTCTACATCCTCGGCAACAATTAACAACGGCTTTTGTTTCTGAATGACAAAACAAAACGTGTCAATTACTCGGAAATTCACATGAACCGAAATAAAAAGGCATTAGGGGACTGACTCTACCTTCAGTGCCAACTCCAATACTTTGATCACGGAATGAATGCTTGAAATCTTTTTCTCATGGATTAGGATGAGAGGGTCCTCTAGTTCCTGTTGTGTTGTGTCAACCGGTTGGTGATAATTTTCAGCGACAAATAAGCCGAAGATATAAAAGATGGTCGAATAATATTAAAAAAAGAGAGAAAAAAACTCACGCATTTCTGATTTTTCTGGTTAGTGATGAAATGTGGGGATATGTAGCCCCGGTCCATCTTCATTCCCTCGACAATTTCTAATTCGTTATATAATGTCTTCCCATCCTTCACGGTTTGAATCCAACGGTCAATATTCATCAAGGGTATTAGATTGTTGTAATATAAAAAGGAAAAGATATGAATTTGTGCAACCATATAAATATTATTATCAGAAATCAACTATTTTAACTGTTGAATTGTATAAAGGATTAACTAAATGCAACTTACTTGAATTGTAATGACACCCTCTTTTCCAACTTTCTCCATCGCCTTTGCGATTAGCTCACCGATCTCTCGTTCTCCGTTTGCAGAAATTGTGCCCACCTATTAGTTATGTATTACGTTTAGCTAACTTCATCAAATAATATATGCAAAGTACTTTGTCTGATTGTGTAGCATACTTTCAAAACCTCCATTTTGGTACCATAGATATGACATCCCATACAATTAGACGACAAAATAGGTATCATACCAAAGAACGCTGCATATTCATGCAATTCTTAGATGTAAATAGGTACCTAAATGTTTGAGATGTCACGTTTGAGGTACCAAAATAATGGTTCTGACCCGCTATAAAAAATAGAAACCAGACCATAGGAATTTCATGCAATTTGCCCAATGATATGGTATAGCGGTCAAAATACAAAATAGCGGCCAGGACTAATATTTGAAATAGCTGTTATCATGGCGGTATAAAGGTCCGAAAATATTGATTCATAAAATATTTCTTAGAGTTATATACATAACTCAACATATTATATGCATTAACTAAAATAAAGTAAAGGCCCAAATCAAAATAAAATAAAACAACGGCCAACATCAAAATAAAAGCCCCAAAAAGAAACCCATCTGAGAATATTGGTATCACAGACTGCTATTTTACCCATATATCGGTGAAATAGTGCTAAGTTGCGCCGCTATTATTGAAACCGTAATGTCCACCCCTATTTTACCATCGCTATTTTGGTTATGACTGATAGCCGCTATTGTACAATTAACAGCATAGATACTAAGTTAACATTTAGGAATAGTCAAATTTACTATATGCACACCTGTGTGATTTCCTCTGACGTGCTTATCATTCGGGCCCTACTTTTCAAGTTTGTGACAACAGCATCAACGGCCATGGAAATCCCACGTCTAAGATCCATCGCATTCACACCAGCAGCCACTGACTTGCACCCTTCTGAAAATATTGCGCCTGTAAGGACCGTTGCAAAGTAGTACCTGAAACAAATTAACAAGACGTTACAATTGCAACATTTTTGTTATGGGAAAAGGTATATATATAACTTCCTAGAAAGGTAGGTAAATAAATAAAAGGCAAAGTCTGAATTACCATCGCCGGCCACATCATTAGTGGCATTGGCAACCTGCTTGACAAGGCTTGCACCAACGTTCTTGACTTTGTCTTTAAACTCTATGCTTTTTGCCACAGTTACACCATCTTTTGTTACCTTCGGGGATCCATAGTTCTGCTCGATTACCACATTACGCCCCTTCAAAAGGTCACAGGAAAAATGGTATCTTTTTATTAGATTACTAGTAAGGCTGGATCATAGTAAGTATGGACACAACCAAAAAAACATACATTTGAACCTACTTTAAACACACAAGATTGCCACTCGCCAAGCAAACGTGCTCTAAGGGCGCATATGGTCAGTGGCGGATCCAGGAATTTTTTCTATCAGGGGCACCTTTAAGGTACACTAAAGAGCAAGAAAGTCGTCCGATATGTTTTTAGCCTAATTTCATCTTTTCAAAGGGTTTTTTTAAAGTTTTCTTGGCTGATAATAAGGGATTTCTAAGTTTATGTGTTGATGGACTTTTTTAGTTATTTTTCTTGGTTGATTTCAAAGTTCTTTTTTCAGTTGATGGGATCACTCTGAGGGGATTCATGGTAGAAAGTTCTAGAAAAAGGTTTTTAAGCTAAAATGATAATGACATAGCCACATAGGCAGATAAGAGAATTGTGAAACATTTTAGGATTTTAATTTGATATAGATAGTTTAGTAATTTACCAATCTCTCTAGTTTTTATTCCACATTCCACCTATTTTGGTGAGAAAAAAAAATGCAATTTTGTCCCACACAGTCCCCTCCTGTCCTATTCTAATGTCGCATCAGATGAGCAATAGCGGTCAAAATTACAGTGTCAATATCTTACTAAAAAATTTCTTTTTGATGACAAATAGCACATGCCTTTCAACATTTAAATCTTCAAGATGCCATGTGTAAATGTAATGATGCACTCAAAATTCCAATCACTACTAGTTTAAGTACAACCAGATATCTGATTCTTAAAGTTAATCATGTCAAATTCTTTCAGAATTCAACTTCTTCAGATCATTGATGATGTATCAAACATCAATAACCATTGAAGATGAATGAAGCAAGTACCTTTGGACCCATGGTTACTCTAACAGCATCTGCAAGCTCTTCAACTCCTCTAAGCATCAAAGCCCTAGCATCCACTCCAAATCTAATGTCTTTGGCTGCATAATCTCTTCTCCAACTCAACCTACTCCCAATCTGTTTCACACATAAATAGACAAATATAAACATACATACATCTATACATATGTAAGGGGTAGGGAAAAGGGTAAAATCAAAGTAGACATTTCATCAAACACCTGGTGGGTGATATTTCTTGCAACCCTGCAAATTGAACATAAAAATCGAATCTTGATTAGATTATAATCATAGAATCATGTGGGTATGTGAATTAGGGTTATGGAATCAAGAAATTGAAAGCTTTTGTTGATTAAATTATGTGGGTATTGATAAAGAAATATGGAAAACAATGAATTGGGGGTTTCACCTGGCCTTTGAAGCAAGATTTGTTACGAAGCGATACATTCTTTTTCTTCTTGTTTGATTCTTGAAAACCCTTTTTGTTCAGAGGTTGGAAGATGATATGAGATGAGAGTGAAGAAGAAGGATGGGTGTTTGCAAATTAAAAAGGGGAACAGAAGAAGAATCTGGAAGAAAGGTGCTTTCTAGGGTTTTAGGTTTTAAAACAATGAAGAGGGTTTTAGCCTTTTGAGAGGCATATGTTGCATTTTTCTTCTCCATTTGTTTCTCTATTATCAAAAAATCACATATTTTTATTTGTATTACCATCTTCACTATTTATGTTATAATTTTTCTAAAATAAAATATCAAAAGTTAAAATTTTTAAAAATTTACAACTATTCTATTTTAATAATTATCATTAATTTTTTTCTTTTTTAAACATTAATTTAGATGTCTTCTATTGGTCAAAAAATATTTCTCTCTCTTGTCTGAAGAGTTTTAGCAATTCTTCAAATACAGAGATTTCTACCTTTTTTTTTATTTTTCTATTTTAGCATACATTATAGCATAGCTGTTGCAGCAAAAGTTTAGCTAAAATCTCAAAAATTTCTATTTTAGCATAACTGTTGGAGATGCTCTAAATTTATTTCTCCAACAACAATGCTAAATTTTTTCTGAAATAAAGCAAACAAGGTTAAAATCTCTAAAAGAATTTGCATCCAACTCCAACAACTATTCTATTATATCAACTCTAACATTGTTCCTATTGGTTAAGACATTAAAATAATCATTTTTCTCTCTTAAATATTTATCTTTAAATTATTCTATTGGTTGAAACATTAAAATCATCATCTCTCTCACCATTTAGAGATTTTTACAATTTCTCTTTATCTTTTTTTTATTTTAACACAGCATAGCTGTTGGAGTAGCAAATATTATAAAATTTTATTTTTTTATATTTTAACATAGATATTGAAGATCCTTTAACAATATTCAAAAAGTTTATTTTTTCTTGTTTATATAGTTAAATATTTTAGTAATTAAGTTTTAAATTTTTTAATATATTATAATGATTATTGATATGTAAAGAAGTAAATTTGCAGAAAAAAAATATACTTTACCAAGTGTTTATATATTTTGATTAATTATAAAATTAATTAATTTATAATAAAATATAATATTAGAAAGTTTTTCTTTATCGAAAAGATTAAAACCATACAAAAATAAAAAGTTCTAATAGTTTCAAAATTTTACTTTGTACTTTTCTATATTGTGTTTTTATTGTTAATATTTAATAAATTAGTTAAATTAATTAAATGTAAAAATTACATAAAATAATATTTTTAAAATAGTAAACCCAAAGTTTAAAGAGTAAAATTTTATAAAAATTAATAAATGTAAAGAGGAAATCGTATTTTATGTCTTAGAAGATAATTATATTTTATTTCGGGGCAATATTGGTGAAGTATATGTTTGTTCTATGGTGGGTGGAACACCATGTCCCACTTTATTCATTTCTGTTTCACATACAATTTCTATCAAACGTGTAACATTCATCCTTGTTTTTATTTGTTTTGTCAGTTTCAATGTATCAAATGCATTTTATGTTTGATTTGGTCGGACACTAGAAGACCTGTTGCTTTTTCCAATTTAGAGCTTCTTCATCCTTTACTAAGGCATCGTTTGGTAAAAATAAGGTAGCTTATAAGCTAGCTTATAAGTCACCTTATAAGTCAGGTACATGTTTGGATGGACCATAAGCTGACTTATAAGTTAGCTTATAAGCTAGCTTTTTGAAAAGCTACTTTGAGTAGCGTTTTGGTGACTTATTGTAATTATGACACTTATTATTATTTTATTCCAAATATACCCTTCTACTTTTTACATTACTAATTTTTAATTATGTCTTTTTTTGTCCTTTTACAGTCATAAGCTACCTTATCAGCTAGTTTTTGCCAAACGTAACTTATTCATCAGCTACCTTATCAGTCATCAGCTACCTTATCAGTCACCAGTTACCTTATCAGTCATAAGTTACCTTATCAGTCATAAGCTACCTTATCAGCTAGTTTGCCAAACATAGCCTAAGTGACTAGTTAATATACCCGCGCGATGCAGCGGGTGTGAAGAATTATAAAGTGTTTCTCATTTGTATGAACTTTAGAGTTTAAAATATGTTGGTTTTACAGTAAAACAATTAGTTTACTGATTTGTAAAGTGTTTTTCATTTGTTTGAATTTTATAATTTAAAATCTATTGGTTTTACAGTAAAACAATTACTTTGTAAACGTAAAATGACATAAGATATAAAATTAAAATGATACAATAAACCTGTTTTTCTAAGTTGAATCTCAAACTGAACCATATGGTATTTATTTTAAAAAGACATATAAGAAACAACTCTAAACTCTAAAATACATAGGGAGGTGGTCCACCAAAATTATTGAACCCGAGATACAACACCTTCAAGTTCTTCATTTGTCCAATCCTTTCAGGAATGGTACCATAGAATGAATTGTCATGTGAAATTATGTATATATAAAGTTTATTGAGACTTGATTAATGAAAACTGTAAGTATATTTATCATGTGATTGGAAAGTGGGGATTGATTTTGTTTATACATAGACTTTAGATGAGCTAGATTTGCAAGAACAGGAACAAGTGTTCCTCCAAGACACATATTTCTCAGGTTCCATAATATAATGTTCAAAAGATGATAGAGATCCGCTAGCCACAAAAAACTTTAGTCTACAAGACTATAAAATAACCTTAACTTATCCAGCAACTTTGCAGATCTTGCAATTTTATTGAAGTTAAATCATATATAAACTACTTACAAAGCTACAACATGGATTGGCACCTCCAAGATCATCGTTCCAATTCGACAGGATGCCAAATGGATCATTCACTACTCTATCTCTAAATCTTAGCAAAGAAAAACCTGCAATCAGACAATACATGTAGACATCAAACAGTCTGAGATGAAATCATATCAAAAGGAACCGAAAATCAACTACGATTGATATGAACTTGAATCCTCCTGATGAGGATACAAAACGAAAAACAGGCGGATTTAAAACCAGTTTGTTCCAATGTTTTGCGAAATTAAAAACGACAGTTGATCGGAAATGGATTTTGGTACCTTCATCATTGAGAGAGAAGCAGAAATTCAAATTCCGAAAGAGTAGAGAGGAAAACAAGAACCTGACCTGCAAATAAGAATTAGCAACATTTTGCAACCACAAAGATTAGTTAGTCCATAAGTTCACTTAAAGCAACCCATAAAAGGAAACTGCACAAAAGTGAAACAATATTGTAAAACTTTGAACTATTCACTCCATTTTGAAACCAAAATCAGAACACAATGTCATGCCTCTTCATGTCTAGCCGATGAACCGTGAAATTCCGCTAACTTGAAGATTAACGAGAACACATCATACCTATTTGAAGTTACACGAGGTAATTGTAAAATTCATAACCATCCATAACAATATATTTTATGAAAAAGCTAAAGCAATTAAACATCAACCGGAAATCAGCAAATTGTAAAGAAACTGAAACTAAAAATAAACCTTAACCAGATATTGAGCAGAAACATATACGTAAACAAAACAGACTCGTAGAACAAAATAGATTTGTAAAGCATATTTGAGAGGAATTGCGCGTGTGGACGAGTTCTAGGCCGGATTCTGACTAAGAGGTGCCAGAGAAAGAGGACTTGCTTGCACAGATGCCCTCTAGTAATAAAAATCTAATACGTAAACAAAACAGACTGTTAGAACAAAACAGATTTGTAAAAACTTAATCTTCGAAAATTTAATGCTAAAAGACAGATTGTGGCAGAGCTGCAGGCACCAAGAAACTGAACATAGTATAAAAAAACGGCTCTTTAAGGTGCTGAGTGATCGCCAAAGAACAAAACAAATAAATTCCATTTGATTACATTAGACTCTTCACCTTTTTCAAAGGATCTATCCAACAACAATTGATTATCATACTATGACGCCCAGATATATACAATCATGAACCATAAAGAGAGTGTAAGCATGTGGGGTGAGGGGATGAGGATAAAATCAAATATATGTGCAAAAACATTGGAAAGTGAAGAGAATTAAGACTCAAATTCAAAGGCATCGCATCTAAGCAGTGGCAAATCTTTAAAAAAAATCCACAAACTGATGAAATGAAAGTATGAAACCCAACAAAATTTAAAAGGATCTGTCCCCATATTCAAATATCCATCATCACGCCAGGCAGGTCCCACCTGCGTTCCCCCAACAACAAGAACCACCATTATCCAACCCACAATTTGGATCTTGAAAGGGAGGGAGCACATGCTTTAACAAGCAACGACCATTGTTAGCCGCTTATGCTCATTCATTAGAAGTAATCAATCACAACTTTCTACCCTCAATTTCCCACTATCTATCAACCATTGAAAGAATACACTTTCTGTTCTTTGCATTTGCAAAGCATGTTCTCATTCCATAGTGCATGTCATTGCACTTCAAAACAAAAAAATAGTCATCTGATGCCACTTGAAGATTTTTTTTATAAAAGAAAAGTGACCACAAATGAACCCAACAATAAGTTTTACAGAATATTATGTACAAATTTAACCTGTTTTCATCAAGGAACGAAATCATGCAGTTTCCAAAACCCCTTTGGCGGTGACTTTCGACTTAACTCTAGTGCACAAATGGTATGATAGAAAAATAAACATAATGTGAACCACTTTTTCATTGTGAACGTGTGGACGAATCTCAGCCACACATCTCGCGGTTACGGTGGACGTGATCACGGAGGATTGACGCGATTCATGGGAGGGTAGAGATTTTTAAAGGGGAGGGACCGGTGAAAGCCTCATTTGTTGACCGGATGTGGGGCTGAGATTCGTCCTCATGTTCACAATGAAAAAGTGGTTCACATTTGAACTTTCCTCTCTCTCTCTCTCTCTCTCTATATATATATATATATATATTATAGTATGGGTTGGTTTCATTTGTGAACTCCGTCATTCTTGTGAACTTTGTCCGTGATTTCGGGTTTTCAGATGAATCAATGACCAAATATCAAACCAAACCCGAATCCAAATATCTTATCAAAAGTCGGGTTTTGATTTTTCAGATTCCAATATTTGGGTTTTGCTAAAACACCTTATTTGTGGTCCAGGTTCAGATTATTCAGTTTTTGCACACCCCTAATTATTCAGTAAATGGGAGTATTATTCAGTAAACAAATAAGATAACCCGTTTCTTGTACCAAGAGTTTGTCAAATATGAGAGAAAGAATGACATACGTACAACATAAACATGCTTCGCACCAGCTTTTGCACAAAAAAGAGATAGAATTTCCGGTCCCAGCACCAACATCAAGAATAATTTTGTCCTCGAACAATACGTGTTCTTATAAATAACATTTTGCTAAGTCTTAGTTCTCACCACATCCTTTAGCATTTCCTGCACATGAGAAGAGTATTAGGTCTTAATGGATTTCTAGGGAGCCTGGATTATACCATCATAAACATCAACAAGTTTGCATTGATATAATCAACACCAAGATTCAAGAATACACTTACTGTTCTTTGCATTTGCAAAGCATGTTCTCATTCCATGGTGCAGTCAGGGAAATATATAGGTAAAAATAATTGTCATGTTGCTTTTCATGGAGATTCTATCAACTTACTTCATGAGTACCTGCAAAAACAAATCAAAGATAGCAAACGATCGAACGAAACATTAAAAAACACAGAAAATAAAAATTTAAGAAACTAAAGTTTAAACAAACTAACTAAAGCAATTTAAAGCTTAAAGATGCATATTGATAAGACAACAACAAAACGTGCAGCTAGAACAACCTTTGCAGCAAATAGTGATTTAGATAGCAATAAACCATTGATTAGGATTGGCCTGTCAAAATGAATGGCAAAACAAGGAATGTGTCAAAAATAGTTATTTTAATTTTCACATAGGATGTTTGTTCTTGAGAAATCTAATATGACTACGAAAAAATTACTCCACAGACCACAGTTACAAAGCAGGGAATCAGGCTAAAATCCAGTGAAAGTGAGAAATTAGCGAGTGTGGGAACGACACACCGCTTCAATTTCTTCCTCCGTCTTTATAGATTTATAGTTATCTGCATGGAAAAAAATTATACAATAAACAGTGTCAACAAAAAACTCAAACAATTCACTAACAAACCTAAATGTCAATTTCAAAGTTAAAACCCAAAAATTAACATGTGATAGACAGAACAACGTGCGAGAGACTTCAATTGAATGAATAAATACATTATAAGAACACAAAATTGGCAACAATTAGTTGCTAAAACTGAAAATTCGCAATCGATGGTTCTCAAATATACCTATGTGACATGATACAAACCCCAATTTCATGGTATAAATAGAAGAATATCCAGTGAGAGACTTTCAATTGAGTGACTAAATACATTAACAAAACTTAAAATCTGCAACAATTGAATAGAGACATACCTGTTCTAGATGGGAAAAAAACCCTAATTTGCTGCAAATACCTTCATCTATGAGCGACCGGTTGTTTGGGACGAGAGAGAGAGACAGAGAAAGGAGGAGAAGCAAAGGGGGTTGCTATATGCATCCAAAAAGTGTATCGGGAATTGAAAAAGTAGCATTGGGAATTGAAAAAGTAGCCTTTGACGTTCGCATTCACTTTTTGGGTGCATTTGGTAAAAAGTCGGGTGTATTTAGCAATTGCCGAAGCAAATTAGGGGGATATTGAGGAAGAAGAGGAGACGACGAACGTAGTTTCAGTATCATCAGCAACCGTGCAATTTCAACAAAACTGTAAAAGTAGCTTTGAGGGTTGTACATAAAGCTTAGGAAGTTGTAAATGTTTAAATTCAGTTTTTTTGACTTTTTAACTGAATTTTGGGATATTTTCTTTATAATATAGTATAGATATGGATTCAGTTTTCTTGACTTTTTAACTGAATTTTGGGATATTTTCTTTATAATATAGTATAGATATAGATATAGATAATCTAGCCAACTAATTATATATATCTATTGACCGCGGTGAGTGAAAAAACCGCTCTTTGAATATCAGTCAGCCATCGAATCAGATCAACTTTCAATCTCGACCGTTTAAAATCACCTATTTACCGTTATTGGGCTTTTTCAACCGCTACAGCCCACTCTCCCACCTTAAAAGAACCACCCCACTCTCCCAATCCCTTTCTTCACTCTCCTCTCCATCTCTTTTCGGCTTTCTTCTCCACGACTTCCTGATTTCTCTCCTCAATTCTTGCTGGCAACCTCTCCTCAATTCAGACTCATCTTCAACCTCCTCCCATCTCCCATCATCTTCAACCTCCATGTCAAAGCTTGGGGAACTTTCAAAATCAAATGGATTCTTACTGCACTTCCCCCATTCAATTACATTTCTTCTTCTTTCAACAGCAATTGTCTTGCGACCATCGTTTTCCGGTAAACCTCTATTCGCAATTTCAAATTCGATAATCGTTATATGAGAAAAATTATTGCCCTGAAATGTTAAATATGACAGATGTAGATGTTGGTACGTGTTGCTGAAGGTTATCTTATCGGTAGCTACTTTAAATCAAATAATCAATTCCCAAATTCGTGTACATGGATTTTGACTTCCCTTCTCAATCTACTACAAGATTAATTTTTTGATAAAGATGCTGAAAATTAAAATAAATGATGACAGCATTAATAAGAACTTGATCTGCCATTCTTCTATTTGTGAGAGCTTCACCAGGTTTTTGTGTGTTGCAATATCATCTCTCTCCAAACCTGAAGTCATACAACTCCCAACAACTCTCTCATCACAAAGAGGCTTACGGTAATTTTTTGTTTTTTAATTTCTGGTTGCCTGTGTTTTGTTAATTTTTTACAGCTCTTCAAGTTCCTAAATATCTAATGCTTCAGCAAAAGCTTAGAATTCCGATCACTTTCTCCATGAATATCTATTACTTTGCAAAGTTAGAGTTTTTATTGGGTAATGGATGAAGTTGAGAAGAGAAAATGGTGATTATCTGTGAGACTATTGTTGACAAGTTTGGAGGCGACATGACATCCAGAGTGTTGAATTTAATTATAAAAAATGTATGCTCGCAGCTACTTATTTTCTCCTACTTTCTATGCTAATGTGATATAGGTTGCTGCAGTTTGGAGGTCTATCAATACATTGAAGATTTGAATATAAAAAATGGGGCTCATTGTTAGAGTGGCATTCTTGATAGAAATTTTCATAAATTTATGAATTTCTTAAATGTTACACCTTTGCAAGTTTCTTTGTTTAATTTTGTTTATTTGGTTGAGTTATTGTTATTAATTTTGGTTTGATTGTGGGATTGTTTAGTATCTTCATTAGTCTCCAACAGGTTTCTTTCCTCCATCAGCCTCCAACAAGTTTCTTTCCTCCATATCTGTCCCTGGTCGAAGGTGAGTGTTTTCTCTCAGTTTGTTGACCTATTTAATATCTTATTATATGAAACTATTAAGCAAATATGATCCAAACAAGTTTCTTGGAGATATTAGTTCCATGAATAGTGTTATTTTAGTTTTTCACATCAACCTTCTTTTCATTATCTTCTGTACTTTTATTGGTGTTGAAATTACTTATACTCCGTCTAAGCATATGAGGCTTAATTGGCCATTTATGTTTTTGATGTTTAACTTTGCATTAGTATTGGCCATTTAGGTTTGATGTTTAACTTTGCATTAGTATTGGCCATTTAGGTTTGATGTTTAACTTTGCATTAGTATTGGCCATTTAGGTTTGATGTTTAACCTCTTCATCTCGCAATCATTGGCGTAGATTTCTTATTTTACTTATGTTTTTTCAATTTACATTTGTAGGTTATAGATTGAAAAGGTTGTTAGCGAGTTAGGTGTGCACGTGTGCAGATGTAGAACCACAGATAAAACCAATCGAGGTGGTTGAAATAGTAAGTCTGTTATAAATTCTATCTGTTACATTTGAGTGCAAAGGTGATTGAAATAGCCAGTTAGGTTTTTCACTTTTTTTTTTCCAGTTTTTTGTTTGCATTAGTTGCCATTAGAATTTTCGGTATTGCAAGCTAATCATTTTTATTCATACCGGCAGTTTGCTGCCTTAAATACAACTTTGGCACGGTAATGATTTATAAGATAAATGATTGTTGGTTTTTTTTGTTTAATATTTATAAGATCAATATTGCATTTTTATATTCTTATTTTCTTTTACAACGAATCTTGTACTATTGATCCGTACCTCAGTTTTGTTTCAGCAATCCCATTCCCATCCCCTCATTGCCCAATGAGAGTATACAATACTTTTTGATGATGATATCATGCAGATTATTGGCACTCATCTTCAATGACAATAGCATGTTTCATTCTCTTAAAATTAAAGTGAAATGGTGGACTCCAACTACTTGACTTTTGCTTGAAAATTTCGAGAAGTGTTACCCACTTTGATCTTTACATTTACCAAGTTTCAGGTAAACAAAAGGTTGAATTTAAAAGATTTTTCTATGTTATAAACCTTTCTAAGGTGGACTCTATTCTTTAAGACAACCCATGAAAATTGGTATATAATGATGAAGTAAAAGTGGGCACCTTTGTGTCTAACTTTTACAAGATTTGATCTGGATTCCCTCCAGTTAAGGAAATCAAGGAATTTAATGTGCTCTACTTGTGTGTGTTTATGGCAAAGTTGCATATGCTTAGACTCAACTTATGTATGCTAATAGAAAACTTTGATCGATTAGAGTTCATGTACATTGTCTGTCTGCTTGTATTTATTTCTTACCTGTAAGAGTTAACACTTTTATTTAACTGTCTGGGTAAGATTTTAGTCTATCAAAATAGCGTTGTATGTTACAGTTTATCTAATAAGGCTTACCTAAAAGTAGCTATTTTCATTGTGCCTGCAATGGGATGATCTTTTGTATTGTTGCCAATGGCATATTTATCTTTACCTCCTAATTTTGGTTAAGGACGAGGCACAAAAGATCCTAAGGTGACTGTTTTGCATTATAAAACTCTTTGATCCTATATATAGTTTTGGAATATTGTAATAATATATGCTGGGAAATTGATTGGTCGACTGATTTTTTGGAAGTTTTATGATGACAAATAAATTTTTTGGGCAATGTTGGTGATTGATTTGAAACTTCACTAACTCAAGGTGAATGTTTGGAAAGTGAACTTTTACGACTAAATAAATAAATAGAGGTCTTTCTCAAATCTGCATTAAGCCATCTTCATGCTTTCTAGGTACTGCTTATTACATTTGGAAGTGATGTAGTTAATGGTCAATGTTAGGCTTTTGATGAGGAATTGGAGAAAAGTTTACACATCGCCGATAAAGGATTATAGCAACAATGAAGGATGCTTGGCCTTTTTCAGGTATGATTGAGTTGCAATTCCTGTGTGGTGGCCACTTATCCAACCACTTGCTTAAACATGCCATTTTATTTTAGCTTAGACTGTCAGCTTTCAACAAGCCTTTTGGCATCTATGCATTCGTCCCGAAGACCTGCAACTGTACCAGTTGTAGCTCTCACTCACTATATATATATATATATATTTCTTGAACAAGTTCTATAGATTCTTCAGTTCTTGAGATTTATTTCAGGTTCTATTTGACCTAGATTGCTCTTAATTTTTTCTAGGGTTGCAGTTGTGAGTTTCACGGAACACAAACTGACTTTTTCACGATTATTCTGAACAGTAACAGGGTATTAGAAAAGGGGATTTCTCATACGTCTATTTTATATTTTTATGTCTTTGTTTTTTGGGCAGTAGGGACATGAAATTCAGCAGAGATGGAGATTTTAATGGATTGGGATGGCCTTTGTTTTTGGACAAGGTCATATAATTTCAAAAGCAAAAGGTAAGTTTACATATAAGGCTACTCGCACCCTTTCTGAACCCTCCCAAACATTTCTCTTTTTACTGACACATCAGCTTTTTCATTACCCTCTATTTACCCTCCCATTACCCTCTACCACTCACACCCATATTTCCCAACCCTCTCAATTTAAATACATTTTTAATATAAAATAAGAGAGAGAGAGAGAGAGAGAGAGAGAGAGAGAGAGAGAGAGAGAGAGAGAGAGAGAGAGAGAGAGAGAGAGAGAGAGAGAGAGAGAGAGAGAGGAAGAAAGAGAGAGGGCTGGTTGAGCGGGTATTTCTACCCTCCCAAAGCCTAGCCCGCCGGTACTCAACATTGTGCACCCAACCCTCCCAAAGCTTTTGTACTTGGCGGCTTAAAAATCCCTACCCGCCAACACCAGTGCGAGTAGCCTAATTGATTATCAAGCTTCTTTTTCTTTTTTTTAGTAAAAACTTTAGAGTTGATTGAATTGAACTCTCTATGTGCTTTTTAGTTAATGGAATTCAAACGGAGATGGAAGTTTTATGGAGTGTACCACACTCCTAGGATGTTCTACTTTTTGTGCTCGATCTATCAACTACTATCCAAAAATCGTACTAAAAACCCAAATGAAAAGGTAAGTTACAGATGATACTTTTATTTTTCTTTACTGCCTTTCACTTGGTTAAGTCTTGCACCTTTTGAATGAATTGTTAAGTAAATGACAATTACATCATGATGGCAGTCAAAGTTCTTAATCAGACCGGATGAAGCTGAACTCCATGATGAAGGAAAGGGTTTTCCTAATGTTTATATTGCAGGGAATGTATCAACTAATAAATTGATGTCTTTCCATACTTATATCTACTCCAATGTCACACGATCTTTTCATCAACCAAAATCAAATTTGAATTACAACACCATGCTTCCAACTCGGGGGGTTGAATTCATGGTAGTGATGGCTCCAAACAATATAAGTTCATCAAGATCATATCGCCGGCATTTTAGATAAAAAGGTAAATAATATTGCAATTAAAATTAATTATAAAACAATGCTTCAATTACGATGGCAACAAGATTATGTTGATTTGGTTTATTTATTCAATCTGTTGCTGAAAGAAGGATACATGTTGATCAAGTTGATGTGTTTGTATCTTTCCTTGCAGTAATTTATTTTGATCATCTCTGGTATTCAATTTGTTGCAGCCTTTGGTTGTCATGTTAATATTTAGCTTTTACTAGCTAGACAGAGCTTCATAGGAGCTCTTTTATTTTTTTCCTGTACTAGGCATTACAAGATATAGTTACGTACTCAAGGATAGATCTTCTAAATGTTGCCAATATATTTGTGTTTTTTAATTTCTCTTCATTGCATATCTGGGTGCTCTTTGCAATCACCTTTGTAACTGTTGAAAGTCGTTGAACAAATCCTGAGGTATGATTAAACTGGACCCTTGCAACTTGATCTAGATCAAAATCAACAAAAGAATCCCTAAGCTTTGGATGATGTAAAATTAATATCTTAGCTTCAAATTTTTTGAATCTTAGATTTATATAGGTTGGGTTTGGTTAGTGAATCTTAAAACATTCCCAGCCTCTTACACACATTCACTTGTGTCAACATCAACTTAATAAACAATGAGAATATGATGAATAATTGGCTATATTGATTACAAATAGAAATGAACAACTCATATGGCATTCGAGACGCCAAGGGATTTCCTAGAGCATCTAAGATTGCATTTGGAACTCAAATCTTGGAAAAACCACAACCTAAGAACTTAAAGAAGGTATTATAGACACACATGGTTCATCATTGGAGTTTAGATGTTAAATATTAAGAAGTTGAAATTTACGTATAGCAACTGTATTTATGAATGAGTTTGGAGTATTCTTATATGTGGAACGATTGTTATGTTGACATTTATTATTTTATGAATTTGTTTCCTTCTTGTGATTGGGATGTTTGAATGAACAAGTGATATATTATAAAACATAAGTAATTATACTATTTTGATGGTTTCAAAAGAGTGTTAGCAACAAATTTAATATTATTACAAGGTAGTATCACCCTTTAAAAATATACGCATTTTCATTTTCATATGTTGACTCCTAAAACTTACCAAAAACTATATTTCATTTACACACAAAAGGTACAAAGGGTTAAAATAAGAATATCAAATAACTGAATTTAGATTAAAACATGTAGCATACCCGGGTACGATACTAGTTATCTATTATTTCTGATCCAACAATGTTCTTTCTATTTCAACGTGGTTTTAGCACAGATGCACCTTGAATTTGCAAAAACACAAAGCACAAAGATTGTAGATCTCTTTTTTGGCTTTTCAAAAAAATTTGAATCATTTAAATCGAGATTTCCGTGTGTGATGTATAATTAAAACTCCACAGGCTCGCAAATCTGTCAGCATCATTCTTTTGTTTTCATTTTTTGTTTCATTATTCGATCATCAACGCTCACTTCAATTGACGTATTTAAGTTAAATTTTTTAGGGATAAAATATACAACGATTCATATTAAAACGTTTGCCACTTTACAAAAACAAACAATTTTACTTATTTAGATTTAGTCTTCAACACCACCTCTTTAAAATCAAAAGTGGAATCAAAATTCAGACTTCTACATCTCTTAAAAAAACAAACGCCACCTTACTATCATCTTGAGGGGAACTGACATGGTGATTGGTGATGTTTGTCATGTTGACCGTAAAGTGAACGATATGCTAAAGTCTAAACGTGCCAATTACGAACTCGGAGGAGCAAACCGACAACGACACGTCAACTTCTATATATGAATGTGAAGCCAAAACGAAAATGGCAAAACGACAAAAATAAAGTGAGATCACAACCTCTAGAATTGAAACACTAGAACAACAATGTTCTTATCTTACATTGAAAATTTTGCAATGGATGGAAGGTTGAAAGCAAGGTTTACGAACAACCTAAAATATTATTATTTAACAAATACAAGTTTATATGCATATGGAAACCCCGATTTAAACTCATAATTTCTTAATTAAAAATGTTACGGATCAAGACTTTTGGTTTTACATGCCACTTTCTTCTCTCTAATAATTAAAACCTTAGAAATGTATTAAGAAGTATGATATTTAAATTTCACAAGTCGGATTAATCATAACAAAACTATGAGTAAAGTTCAATTTTTGTCCCTAAACTATGTGGATTTTAACATTTTTCGTCCCTAAATTAAGGAAAGTCGCTTTTCGTCCTTGAAGTATGCATTTTCGTTTTGATTTTGGTCCATCTCACTAACACCAGTTAACTTTTTCCGTTAACCCAATAAAATGAAGGGCAATATGGTCATTTTACTCATTTTGATAATTTTTTTTGTTTGTACAAAACCCATGAAAATACAGGGACTGGTTATGTAATTATAAATTATATTATATTATATATATTATGATTAAATATTAATAACAGACTCTCTCTCTCCTTTTTCATCTTCTCCCCTTCTCCCCTTCTTCCCCTCACTGCCACCCACCTCCCCTAACCACCTAACCATCACCACCATCCCCTAACCTCCCCTAACCACCATAACCATCACCGCCACTCTATTGAAGTGGACTTTTTTTGTAACTATATATTATAACACACTAGACACAACACACACAGCACATACACCACACACAAACGCACAAAACACACACACAAAATACACGCACAACACAAAGAGACACACACAACACACACACACACACAATACGAAACAACGATGGTGGTGGTGGGTTAAGGAGAGATCATTGGGAAAATGGTGGCCACTGAGGAGCGATCGCAGGAAAATGGGGCGGCGGGTTAAGGACACGTCATCGGAAAAATGGTGGCGGCTCAGGAGCGATCGCCGGAAAATGGGGGCGCGGGTTAAGAAGAAATCACCGAAAAAAATGGTGGCGGCTCAGAAGCGATCGCCGGAAAAAAATGGGGCCGACGGGTTAAAGAGAAATCACCGGAAAAAATGGTGGCAACTCAGGAGAAATAGCCGGAAAAAATGGGACGGCAGCTCAAGAGCGATCGGCAGGCGGCAGCTCAGGAGAGATCGTCGAAAAAAATGGTGCCGCCGGCTCAGGATGTATATAGCCGGAAAAAATGGCGGCCGCGGCTCAGGATGTATATATACATATATATTATCTTTGTTATTTTATGAGATGTGAGAAGGGAGAGAGATATTTATGATGATGATGAATTGATGATGGGGACGTATCATGATGAATATATACATTATATTATCTGTGTTTATATATATATATATATATATTGTGGTGTGTGTCTATATATATATATTATAATTACAAAACAGGTCTCTATGGTTTTAATGGATTTTATAGAAACAAGAAAATAAAGAAAAGTGGTAAAATGACCATATTGCTCTTCATTTTATTGGGTTAACGAAAAAAGTTAACGGGTGTTAGTGAGAGGGACCAAAATCAAAACGAAAATGCATACTTCAAGGACGAAAAACGACTTTCCTTAGTTTAGGAACGAAAAATGTTAAAATCCATATAGTTCAGGGACGAAAATTGAACTTTACTCTAAAACTATAAAAATATATTGAACGAATATAATGATAGTATATATTTCAATACATTTCCAAAAGTGGTCCTCAAAATCATTATATCCACATTTAGCACCCCTAAACATTCAAGTTTCACTCTTTCATACTTTTTAGCTCATCTATAACCACTTATTTAATTTCATTTTAATCCCGTGTTTGTTTAACTGGGTTGATACAAAACCAATTAAACAAGATCAATGCAACGATCACTCTACTGCAAAAGTAGCTTCATTTCCTGTTTTTTCTTGTGAACCAAACATGTCGTTATTAACAACAAGAACCTTTGAAGTCCGAACTTGATCTGAATGTGTCTCCATGTATTAGGGAAGTACGTTATTAATTTGCACCGACAAAAGGTACGCCCCCATTGCGTGAACCTATCGAGCCCTTATTGCCAACAAGAAAAAAGATCCATCAAACCTGAACTTGAACCCATGTCGACAAAGTTATTCGCATCGACAAAGCGACCCAATTATCAAGAAAATTCAAGATTTTCTTTAATTTAGGGTTCACGGGGATCCACGTCTCTTCGAATGCGGCCGCGTTAACCAATCATACTTTTTAATATCCCGGCGCCCATTCACCCGATTGATGAAGTAAAACCCGTCCTTCCGAATCGACCATGTGCACCTATAACGTTCTTTGTTCGGTTCCTTACATTCACCTTTGATGTTTTTATTGAACACGTCGAATTGTTGATACTGCAAGTGCGGATAGTCGAATTTGCAGGTGAAACGAGTGCTAGGAGACTCGCAAAAACTCCAAGCCATCGATTCGTTAAATTTGAGTGCTTTCCCATTGATATGGTCGTCTTTCGAGTTGCAACTAACACTGACTCTCTCATCTCTAATATTGTCGTTGCCGATAATGACGGAATACCCTTGTGTGAAGGTGCAACTATCCGCAACCGATACGATGATGCAAAGGAAAGTGGTGAAGAAGAAGAAGGAAAAGAGCTTCTCCATGATTTAGTTGATTAATTATTGTTTGAAGGATTAATTAGTGATTTAATGAATGATTAAATAGGGGTAGCTTTGTCATTAATGAATCTCTATTTTCTTGGAAAACCTAAGAAGATGAATGGTGATGAAGGAATTCAACAAGTCTACCCAAAATTATTGGAACTTTGGAAGTGTTCTTATATAGGTTTTGTTCACGAAACTAGCTAAGAAACTGGTTGTTGACTGAAGGATTATGACTGATTATGTTTGGTAAAAACCGAAACATCAGTTGTGAAGGATTGTAAATAACAGTTTAATGGATTATGATGGTAAAAACTAATAAATTACTTGATAAATATGAACGATTGTAAATAACAGTTTAATGGGTTATGTTTGGTAAAAACTTATAAATTAGCTGATAAATGTGAACGATTGTAAATAACATTTTAATAGATCATGTTTGGTAAAAACTTATTTATAGGTTATATTTGATAAAAACTAATAAATCAGTTGATAAATATGAAAGATTGTGAATAATAGATTAATGGGTCACCACCATGGTGTTCATAGTGGTATCCTAGTGGCATGGTAACCTCACTTCTTGGAGCACCAAACAGGCCTCCACTTTGACTACTTTTACAGCTTTAGGTTGTATAAAAGTAGTTGATGAATGGTTTGGTGTTAGATGATGTAACGACCCGAAACCGTTCCCTTTAAATTTTAATTTTCGTTCGAAATGTCTCGTGTTATCAGCTGGTTTTATTTATGTATTTAATTATTTATATTTAGTTATATTTGTTATTTATCTAATTTTTGTGAGATTAGGATAAATACAAAAAAAAAAGAGAAAAGATAAATATGTGGGTATTTGACTTCAATTAGGATTGTTGGCCATTAGTTGACTTAAATAGGAAGGGATGTCAGGTTTTTTTTAAACCTTTTTGTTTCTTGTGAGAAAAGAAAAAAAAAAAGAAGAAGAAAGAGAAAAGTGAAAAGGAGAGAGAGAGAGAGAGATATATATATATATATATATATCAGATCGAGAGAGAGAGACTTCAGATCGAGAGAGAGAGATACGACAAGAAGGAGAGGTCACCGGAGAAGCTTCTTGCATCGCCGGAGGGTCTTCTCGTGTCGCCGGAAGTGTAAGGTAAGCCCGTCTCCCGGTTGGATTTGGACGTTCTCTGTGGTGGCAGGTCGTCGCCGGCCCTGGCTGGTGGCGGCTGAACCGCCGTGTGTGGTTGTTGCCGGCGGTGGTAGTGACGACTATCACCGCTGCCGTGGTAGTTTCCCTCGCCGGCGGCGTCTGGTGTAGGTGGGTAGCCGAGAAGGGTGGTGATAAACCCCCCCTCCTTGCTGTTACGGTGGCGGTAGAGAGTTCCGGCAGCGGCGGGAATCTTTGCTGCTGCCGGCGTTGTTTCCGGCGAACGGCGGTGGCAGCCTCTCGCTGCTGCCGCCGAGGGATTTTGCAAGGGTTTTGGCCGGGGTTTTAAACCGGCTGTGGTGGCAGGTGGTGCGCGGCGGCGGTGGCCAATCATGGCTGCCGATCTGCTGCTGTAGGAGGGATCGGCGGTGGCAGAAACGCCACCGTCGCTGCTGTGTTCAGAAAGGCCGGCGGTAGCTTGCCGGCTGCCGGATTGTTGTTCGACGGCGGCCTTGGCCGGCGGCCTTGGCCGCTGATTTGTTAAGTATGTTGTTGGCGGCAGTGGTGGCGGTCTTTAGCTGCTGCTGCTGTTGATCTTGCAGCCAATCGGTGGTGGTGGTGGTGTAAACCACTGCTGCTGCCGCCGTGTTGGTTGTCGGCAGCGGCGGTTGTGACCGCGGCTGTCCGGAAGTTTTATCGTGTCTAGCGGAGGGTTTAACCGCTGTTACCGTTTAGTGTGGTGACCGGCGGTCACGGTTTATACCCACGGCTGTCCGGGCTACAATCCGGGTTAAACCGGTGCTTGGTTTAAATTACTATTAGTAGCGTAACCTTTATCAGCGAGCCGTGGTTTTAGGATATTGTTCTTATAGTAAATTGAGTCGGTTTCGGGAAGAGTGGTTAGGGAGTAATTGTGTTATATTAATGTTAGAGATAGAAAATTTACTATGTGTATGTGTTGTGTATACACGATTATTTCAGAGTTGCGGTAACGAGTTTGAGTTGCGTTTTGTGCTTGTTTCTTTTTGCGGATCAGGTGAGTGGGATTATGTGCTTTTGTGTTGTTATATATATATATATGTATGTGCTTGATGTGATGAGATGGCCGGGTTTCGGGATGACCCGAAGAGCGAGTAATCGCTAAGGCCGGGTCGTGGGATGATCCGAAGAGTGGGCAACCACTAAGGTCGGATTGCGGGATGATCCGATGAACGGGTAACCGTTAAGATGTTATATGCGATGTGGTGTGTATATATGTGTGTATGTTGCGATATGATTGTGCATATTCTTGCTCACTAAGCGGTTGTGCTTACCCCACGATTTCTATTTTTTTTAGGTGCTAGTTCAAGCGTGGATAAAGGCAAGGCTCCGGCTTGATGTTCCGGCGATGGCATTCCGATTAGGCGTTTATTGTTTTTACTAGTGAACATGTTTTGTTAAATTATTGGGGATTTTTGGATGATTTAATATTTAAACCGTGTGAATGTTTTCTTAAGTATTTTATTTATAAAAAGTTCTATGTTTTAAAAAAAATTTTGGTTTAAAATTTACGGGTGTTATAACTTGGTATCAGAGCCTAGGTTTAAGAGAATCAGCATAGACACTAGTGAGTGTGTGTGTGGTTGGACTTAAACTAGGTGATTTTGGGACTAGTTAGGATCGGAATGGCCAGCGGAACCGTCAAGGCGGAGGTGAGCAATAGTCGAGTTTTAAAATTTGTTATGTATACGTAAATGCGCGTATGAGATAGAGTTAAATTATATTATGATGTGGGTACATGCTATTTATGCACAACTATATGTGGGTCGATGTGAGAATAATATGTTCTGTAGTGATATGTTTGCGAGTACCTGCTTAGTCGATAAGTTAAGGTTTAGGTAGGATGGTATCAAACCCAAACGTAGACACCTTGGTATGTTGAGGAGGGGTTATCGGGCATGTTCTTGTTTGATTGGTGCCCGGTGATCCTGAGTTGACTATCATGAATGGATGGTTATAGTAATACGACGCCAATAATAGTATTACTATAAACACCTGTGTAGTGTTGGGATTGATTAAGTCCTGGAGACTTTAACTCATTGATGACAGTTAGGGATGAGCATTTATGTGGTTAGCTAAAATGAATAGTACTTATGTGGAAGGTGTGAATTTGCATGCGCACTAAGACTAGAGGTAGATACTTGCATGAGCACTAGTAGCTTAAAGATACGGTTAGGCGTCGCGATATAGTTTAAACTGCCTTATCGTAGTTAAGACCCAAGATTCTCTTGCACTCTCAGAATGGTGCAAACTAGGAATAATCCCAGTGGGAGTGAGGCCGAGCAGGCAGATCAGCTTGCTGCTCAAATTACTGCGATCCTGCAACAAACACTGCCAGGGCTATTTGACCAGATGAGGGAGGAGCTAGTTCAGACCCTGGATCAACGTATCGATGCAGCTCTTACGGCACGGAGTTCGGGGAGCGCAAGCACGGCACAGTCGCAGAGTCGGGTGGTCACTTACAAGGATTTCATGACATGCAAACCACCATTCTTCGAGGGGCAGAAGGACCCCGTTGCTTGCTATCGCTGGTATTCGGCTGTGGAAGGGGCTTTCCGCACCAGCGGATGCCCGGCGGGCTCGAAGGTTCTCTTTGCGGTAAACCTACTCCGGAATGCGGCTAAGGATTGGTGGGACCTGATCCTAAGGAGATTTTCAGAAGCACAGATCACTGCACTGACTTGGGAGGAGTTTAAGGTCATGTTCGATGAGGAGTTCGCTCCTAGCATTGAGAGAGAGCGGATAGCAGCTGAATTCCTGAATCTAACTCAGACGACGGAGACGGTGAATGAGATCACCGCCAAATTTCTAGAAAAACTTCTTTTCGTACCAGGCTATGCGAACGACGAGTCTCTGAAGATGGCTCGATACTTAGGGGTTCTGAAGACAGAAATTAAAGGAGCAGTAACTACGAAGAGGTGTAAGACCTTTAGCGACATGGTGGAGACAGCGAGAGCTCAGGAGATTCACCTGGAAGAGAAGCGGCAGGGGAAGCGTAAGGCGGATGATCAGTCAGGGTCAGTTAAGAAGCATAAGGGAGCGAAGAGCGATTCTAAGAGCGAACCTGCAGCTTGCAGCAAGTGTGGGCGGAACCACAGGGGTGAGTGTAGGGCATATGAGTTGTCATGCTACAAGTGTGGCAAGCCGGGCCATTTCAGTCACGAATGCAAGGAGACGGTGAAGACTTGCTTTCACTGCTATCAGCCCGGGCATATCAAGCCCAATTGCCCCCAACTGAAGGGAGCACCAGTTCAGGCCCCGGCCCCAACGACACTTAGGATTACTGATGGTACTACTACGGGGAAGAGCGGACCTATTACACGAGGACGGGCGTTCTAGATGACTGCTGAAGAGGCGCAGGCGGCACTTGATGCGATTACAGGTATACCCTTGTTAAGTTTAGTTAAATAAATTCTTGCCTTGTGTAGATAGAAAGTAGCATGCTGTATGTGAGGTATAGATATCTTCCCTGTTAACTCCAAAGCCTGCGTTAGTACTCTTTGACACGGGGGCCACTTGGTCCTATGTGTCGCATAGGTTTTGTAAGGTCTTCCAAATAGAGCTAGGTAAGCTAGTAAGACATATGACAATTGGAGTAGCCACGGAGAAAGTACATGTAGTCGAGCGCGAGCACCGAGGGTGTATCATTGACATCTTCGGGGTGCGGTTCCGCATCTTTTTCATACGCGTTCCCCCTGAACGGAAACGGCGTGGTAGTTGGAGTGTTTGGATGTTTCTGAATCGGTCGACAACTTAGGTTGCGGGACAGTTGGTGCGGATCCAGAATCCGAGTGGGGGAGAGCTGATAGTGTACAGCAAGGAAATCGGAATCGTAAAGGTGTAGTGGCGGCACCGGAGGGGTTCCGAGTGGACTTTGGGAATTAGAAGCTGAAATACGAGAGTTTTTCTTAGAATGGTTCACCAATTGATTTCGGGGACGAAATCCCGGTAAGTGGGGGAGAGTTGTAACGACCCGAAACCGTTCCCTTTAAATTTTAATTTTCGTTCGAAATGTCTCGTGTTATCAGCTGGTTTTATTTATGTATTTAATTATTTATATTTAGTTATATTTGTTATTTATCTAATTTTTGTGAGATTAGGATAAATACAAAAAAAAAAGAGAAAAGATAAATATGTGGGTATTTGACTTCAATTAGGATTGTTGGCCATTAGTTGACTTAAATAGGAAGGGATGTCAGGTTTTTTTTTTAAACCTTTTTGTTTCTTGTGAGAAAAGAAAAAAAAGAAGAAGAAAGAGAAAAGTGAAAAGGAGAGAGAGAGAGAGATATATATATCAGATCGAGAGAGAGAGACTTCAGATCGAGAGAGAGAGAGATACGACAAGAAGGAGAGGTCACCGGAGAAGCTTCTTGCATCGCCGGAGGGTCTTCTCGTGTCGCTGGAAGTGTAAGGTAAGCCCGTCTCCCGGTTGGATTTGGACGTTCTCTGTGGTGGCAGGTCGTCCCGGCCCTGGCTGGTGGCGGCTGAACCGCCGTGTGTGGTTGTTGTCGGCGGTGGTAGTAACGGCTATCACCGCTGCCGTGGTAGTTTCCCTCGCCGGCGGCGTCTGGTGTAGGTGGGTAGCCGAGAAGGGTGGTGATAAACCCCCCCTCCTTGCTGTTACGGTGGCGGTAGAGAGTTCCGGCGGCGGCGGGAATCTTTGCTGCTGCCGGCGTTGTTTCCGGCGAACGGTGGTGGCAGCCTCTCGCTGCTGCCGCCGAGGGTTTTTGCAAGGGTTTTGGCCGGGGTTTTAAACCGGCTGTGGTGGCAGGTGGTGCGTGGCGGCGGTGGCCAATCATGGCTGCCGATCTGCTGCTGTAGGAGGGATCGGCGGTGGCAGAAACGCCACCGTCGCTGCTGTGTTCAGAAAGGCCGGCGGTAGCTTGCCGGCTGCCGGATTGTTGTTCGACGGCGGCCTTGGCCGCTGATTTGTTAAGTATGTTGTTGGCGGCAGTGGTGGCGGTCTTTAGCTGCTGCTGCCGTTGATCTTGCAGCCAATCGGTGGTGGTGGTGGTGTAAACCACTGCTGCTGCCGCCGTGTTGGTTGTCGGCAGCGGCGGTTGTGACCGCGGCTGTCCGGAAGTTTTATCGTGTCTAGCGGAGGGTTTAACCGCTGTTACCGTTTAGTGTGGTGACCGGCGGTCACGGTTTATACCCGTGGTTGTCCGGGCTGCAATCCGGGTTAAACCGGTGGTTGGTTTAAATTACTATTAGTAGCGTAACCTTTATCAGCGAGCCGTGGTTTTAGGATATTGTTCTTATAGTAAATTGAGTCGGTTTCGGGAAGAGTGGTTAGGGAGTAATTGTGTTATATTAATGTTAGAGATAGAGAATTTACTATGTGTATGTGTTGTGTATACGCGATTATTTCAGAGTTGCGGTAACGAGTTCGAGTTGCGTTTTGTGCTTGTTTCTTTTTGCGGATCAGGTGAGTGGGATTATGTGCTTTTGTGTTGTTATATATATATATGTATGTGCTTGATGTGATGAGATGGTCGGGTTGCGGGATGACCCGAAGAGCGAGTAATCGCTAAGGCCGGGTCGTGGGATGATCCGAAGAGTGGGCAACCACTAAGGTCGGATTGCGGGATGATCCGATGAACGGGTAACCGTTAAGATGTTATATGCGATGTGGTGTGTATATATGTGTGTATGTTGCGATATGATTGTGCATATTCTTGCTCACTAAGCGGTTGTGCTTACCCCACGATTTCTATTTTTTTTAGGTGCTAGTTCAAGCGTGGATAAAGGCAAGGCTCCGGCTTGATGTTCCGGCGATGGCATTCCGATTAGGCGTTTATTGTTTTTACTAGTGAACATGTTTTGTTAAATTATTGGGGATTTTTGGATGATTTAATATTTAAACCGTGTGAATGTTTTCTTAAGTATTTTATTTATAAAAAGTTCTATGTTTTAAAAAAAAAATTTGGTTTAAAATTTACGGGTGTTATAGATGATTAAGTAATCAGAATGATTAAGAGGCTCTTATGATATGGTGCAAACTAAAATATGTTGGTTTGGTAATTGTTGAGTATGAAAGACTCTGAATGGTTAAGAGACATCCAGGATACTTAATCATTTAGAGGGTTTTGGAACCATTAAGAGGCAGTCCATTTTTTTTGCCAAGCATGATTCACCTCTTAACACCTAAGTCAGAAACTTGTTATCTATTGCCTAATTTTACTCGGTTACCTATTTTATCTTTTCTTACTAAAGTGTGCTCACTAAACAATATGTTATTTTGTGCTTTTGTTTACTTGGCTAATGTTATTCATAACAAAAAGAAACATGACTTGTTGCAGGAATTGTATTACGGATTCTTCTATAAGTGAAACTCCTACTTAAAATACATCCATTTTTGGCTAAGTGAAGTTAACTGTATTAGTTACATGCTTCTACGTATGTATAAATGTAACATTTAGCATTTGGCAATTAACAACCTCAATCTCCACAAAATACAACATTCTTTTGCATTGATTCTATGTTTACCTTGAACTCCTAGTGTAGGTGACTAGGTTCTAACCATAACAAAGTTGTCTCTTATTGGCAAAGTCATATCTTTTTACAGGGTAAAATTGAGTCACTTTTACATGGTTTTCTTACATTTTTACATGGTTTTGGGACTATGTAAATGTAGCACCCATTTTTAAAAACTAGAAAATTTATTCCAAAATTTAAAATCTATTAAACAAAAACGTCAATTAAAATAATCATCTAAAAAAAACGAGTTTGCCATATAAATCATTATCGATCGGAAGCTATCGCCGGAACCCATCAAGCCGGAGCCTTGCCATTATCCACGCTCGAACTGGTACCTTAAAAAAAGAAAGAAAACGTGGGGTAAGCACAACCGCTTAGTGAGCAGATAATACATACAACATGCCACAACATACATATATATATATATATACCACATCAATCCACACTAACGGTTTCCGGTTCTTCGGACCGCCCCGCAGTCCGGCCTTAATGGTTGCCCACTCTTCGAGTCGTCCCACGATCCGGCCTTAGCGATTGCTCGCTCTTCGAATCGTCCCACGATCCGGCCACATCAATACATAACATCATACTACGAGCATACATACACATATATCATAACAAGGCATGTAAACCCACTCACCTCGTACGCAAGAATAACTACAAATGAAACAACAACTCGAATCTTTCCCGCAACTCTGAAAATTAACATAAAAGCACATACGTCTATGAGAATTCGCTTTAGAACCCAACTAATCCTAACGTGCTCGTGCTCAAACGGTCCCGCGGGTGCTAGATTGATTACTGACCCGACCCGCCGCCGTCTACTCGACACAGCAGCAGTGATAAAACTTCCCACCACTGCCTCGCGGCGCGACCCTCACCTTCGCGGCGCGATCAACTTTCAGACACCCGCTCGCGGCGCGAGCGTCCAATTTTTGCATCCCTCGCGGCGCGAGGGCTGAACTGATGCGTCTCTTACCTTGCGCACGGCAGCAACGGCGACGTTAACCGCCACCGCCGCACAACCGTGCACACCCAACACTCACGGCGGCCACGGCGGCGGCTGTGGGTTGCCAATACCACCGCCGGCCACTGGAACAAAACCCAAACCACCACCGCCGCAACCGGCAAGTTACCGGCTGCGGTTGAGTTGCTACGGCCTGCTAACGCCGGTATCAATCACCACAGAGGGCAGGGCAGCGGTCACGACGGCGGGGAAAACTCACCTTCACCGTCGGCCGGCCCTTGAACTCGACAACAGACACGGCAGCGGTTGGCAAGGCCACCGCCGCCGGCCTTCACAACAACCCACGGCCACGCGTCCGCAGCTAGCGGCGGCTAGCCACTGTCGGCGCCGGGTTTAGCAGACAACACCACCACCGCCTACGGCTGTCGCCGTTTGACGGCGTCGCTTGCCGTGGAAGACACGGCGGTGACGATGGTAACGACCACCACCACCATCGGCCCTTACACCAAAGGACAGCGGCGACCAGGGTGGAGAACCACCACCGCCGCCGGTACTACATCACCACAAACCACCATCGGAACCTAGTTAAAGTATGAAAGGGGAACAAGGGTTTACCTACGACACAACCGAACACAAGAAAAGGAAACCCATAACTTCCAATCATTATCTACTATTAAATAAAAGATAAAAAGAAATTTTAAAATAAATAAAAATCTTTTAGGAAAACTGGGACGTTACAACTCTCCCCCGCTTACCGGGATTTCGCCCCTGAAATCAATCCGCGAAAAGCTCCGGATAATGCTCTCTCATCTCCGTTTCCGGCTCCCAGGTCCACTCGGAACCCTTCCGATGCTGCCACTACACCTTAACGATTCCGATTTCTTTGTTCCGCAACCTCTTCACCTTCCGGTCCAGCACCGCTACCGGTCTCTCGACATAATTCAGGCCCTCATCTACCTGAATGTCGTCCATCGAAATGTGCGCGGGTGAATTTGACCCAACACCTCCGGTAGCTCCAACCGGTAGGCCACCTTCCCAACTCGTGCAAGAACGGTGAACGGTCCGATGTAGCGGGGACCAAGCTTGCCCCTCTTACGGAACCGGATCACTCATTTCCAAGGTGAGACCTTCAGCAAAACGCGGTCACCCACCTGGAACTCCAAATCCGACCTCCGCCGATCGGCATAGCTCTTTTGCCGACTCTGAGCCGTCCGCAACCGCTCCCGGATCTTCTGGATATCCTCAGTGGTTTTCAAAACCACCTCGGTACTCCCGAGAACACGATGACCGACCTCACCCCAACAGATAGGGGTTCGGCATCTTCGCCCGTATAGCATCTCATAGGGCGGCATCTGGATACTAGAGTGGTAGCTATTGTTATACGAGAACTCCGCCAAAGGCAGATATGTATCCCAACTGCCACCAAAGTCTAGCACGCAAGCTCGGAGCATATCCTCCAAGGTCTGAATCGTGCGTTCACTCTGACCGTCAGTCTGTGGGTGGTATGCGGTGCTGAAATGCAACCTAGTACCCAACTCCGAGTGAAACCTCTCCCAAAATCGAGAAGTGAAACGCACATCCCTATCCGAAATAATCGACACTGGCACCCCGTGCCTCGAGACTATCTCCTTCACGTAAATCTCCGCTAACTGCTCCACCGTCGAACTCTCGCGAATGGCTAGGAAGTGGGCGCTCTTAGTCAGCCGATCCACTATTACCCAAATCGCATCAAACTTCCGAGGAGTCTTCAGAAGCTTGGTGATCAGGTCCATAGTGATATTTTCCCACTTCCACTCTGGAATCTCCAACGGCTGGAGCTTGTCGTGAGGCTTCTGATGCTCCGCTTTCACCCTCAGACAGGTCAAACACGCCTCCACATGACGTGCTACCTCCCACTTCATCCCCGACCACCAATAATTAGCCTGCAAGTCCCGATACATCTTGGTGGCTCCCGGGTGAATCGAGAATTTGGACTTGTGTGCTTCCTCTAGTAAGGTCTGTCGGGCTGTGCCCGCACGAGGAACCCACACTCGATCAAACTTGGTCAGCAATCCCCGACTATCTCTTACCAATGAAGACAACTGACCCCGAATCCGCTCCTTGTTCAAGTTCTCCTCCCGACTCGCCTCATCTTGCGCCTGACGAACCAAATCCAGAAACGAAGTAGTTACGGCCATCTTCAGATGCGAAACTCGCAATGATAGAGGCGACGGCTTCCTGCTCAATGCATCTGCAACTACGTTCGCTTTACCCGTGTGGTAGAGTATCTCACAGTCGTAGTCCTTAACTACATCCAACCATCGCCGTTGCCGCATATTCAGGTGCGGCTGCTCCAAGAAATACCTCAGGCTGCGGTGGTCAGTATAAATGGTGCACTTCACCCCGTACAGGTAGTGCCTCCAAATCTTAAGGGCAAAAACCACTGCCGCAAGCTCAAGGTCATGCGTGGGGTAGTTAGCCTCATGCGGCTTCAGCTGCCTCGACGCATAGGCTATCACCCGACCCCTTTGCATCAAAACGCACCCTAGGCCAAGGTACGATGCGTCACAATAGACCGCCATGTCTTCCACCCCTTCCGGTAACGTCAGGACTGGCGCCTCGCACAACTTCTTCCTCAAGGTCTCGAACGCTTCCTCCTGCTCGGGACCCCAAACATATGTCACGCTCTTCTTCGTCAGTCGTGTCAAAGGTACCGCGATCTTGGAGAAATTCTTGATGAACCGTCAGTTGTAGCCGGCCAACCCTAGAAAACTCCGGATCTCGGTTGGTGTCTTCGGAACCTCCCAATTCATTACCGCCTCAATCTTTGCCGGATCTACCTTGATGCCCTCCCGGCTAACAATGTGGCCCAGAAATTGAACTTCTTGCAACCAGAAGGCGCACTTCGAAAACTTGGCGTAGAGACGTTCCCTCCGCAGTACCTCAAGCACCTCCTGCAAATGCAACACATGATCCTCCCTCGACTTTGAGTAGATAAGGATATCATCGATAAACACAATCACGGACCGGTCGAGCATCGGTCGACAGACCCGATTCATAAGGTCCATGAAAGTAGCTGGAGCGATGGTAAGACCGAACGGCATCACCAAAAACTCGAAATGGCCATAACGGGTTCGGAAAACGGTCTTGGGAATGTCCGCTTCCTTCACCTTCAACTGGTGATACCCCGACCGAAGGTCGATCTTAGAGAACCACGACGCTCCCTGAAGCTGGTCGAACAAGTCATCAATCCTAGGTAGAGGGTACCTATTCTTGATGGTTAACTTGTTGAGCCCTCGATAGTCTATGCACATACGATGACTACCATCCTTTTTTTCACGAACAAAATCGGTGCTCCCCACGGTGAACTACTCGGGCGAATGAACCCCTTTCCCGAGAGTTCTTGCAACTAGTTGGACAACTCCTGAAGCTCTGGTGGCGCTAATCGATAAGGAGCTCGTGCGATCGGAGCTGCTCCGGGCACCAAATCGATACCGAACTCTACCTGCCTATCGGGTGGGAGGCCAGGTAGGTCCTCTGGAAACACATCAGGGAACTCACTAACTACCGGTACATCAGCTACCGCCAGCTTCCTCTCCTCTGCTAGAGCGCTTACCGCGTAAGCCAAGAAACCCGAGCACCTTTGCTGGATGTACTTCCGTGCTTTCGCCACCGAACAGAACAAGGTGTTCATTCTACTGCCCTTGCCGTACACCACCAGTTCTCCCCCACTTGGGTTCTGGATACGCACCAACTGGCCTGCTACATCCGTCGTTGCCCGATTCTGGTACATCCAATCAACACCCACTACCACATCGATCCCGTTCATGGGAATGGGTATGAGGTTGATGCTGAACTGCACGCCGAAGATGTCAATGATGCACCCTCGAAACACGTCCTCAACTACTTGCACCTCTTCCGCAACTACGTCTATCGCTAGGGGCTTATCTAACTTACCGCGTTCTAGCTGGAAGTCCTCACAAAACCTACGCGACACATAGGACCACGTGGCCCCCGTGTCGAACAGTACTAACGCGGGTTTTGCATTCACAGGGAATATGCCTAATTTATGCACATAGTGGGTAAGCATACAGTCAAATAAGCAGTTCTAACATAATTAATAAATGACATAACTAGAGGAGCACCTGTGATCACGTCCGGTGCCGCTTGAGCCTCCTCGGCGGTCATCTGGAAGGCTCGCCCATGACCAGAAGGGGCTCCACTCTTTCCCTTGGTGGTACCGTCGGTAATCAGGAGCGGCGCTGATGCTGGAGGTAAGGTCGATGCGTTCTTCAGCTGAGAACAGTCGTTCTGGATATGCCCCGGCTGGAAACAACGGAAACAGGTCTTCACCGTTGCCTTGCAGTCGCGGCTGTAGTGGCCCGGCTTGCCGCACTTGAAGCATACCGTTTCCCCAGCCCTACACTCACCCTTGTGGTTCCGCCCGCACTTGGCGCAACCCGCTGCTGACCCACCTCTGGTATCGTTCCTCGTCCCCTTGAACCGCTTGTTTGACGCCGAATGATCATCCACCTTGCGCTTCCCGCGCTGACTCTCCTCCAGATGCATCTCATGTGCTCTCGCCGTCTCTACCATCTCGTTGAAGGTCTGACACCTCCTCGTCGCCACTACTCCTCTAATGTCCGTCCTCAAGATCCCCAGGTAACGAGCCTTTTTCAGAGACTCGTCGTTCGCATAGCCTGGCACGAACAGTAGCTTCTCCAAGAATTTGGCGGTGATCTCGTTCACCGACTCTGTCGTCTGCGTCATATTCAGGAACTCAGCTGCCAATCGTTCCCGCTCGGTACTGGGCGCGAACTCCTCATCCATCACAACCTTGAACTCCTCCCAAGTCAAGGCAGTAACCTGGGCCTCCGAAAGCCTCTTGAGGGTCAGATCCCACCAGTCCTTAGCCGCATTCCGCAGCAGATTCACCGCGAATATCACCCTCGAACCCGCCAGGCATCCGCTTGTGCGGAAAGCCCCCTCCACGGCCGAGTACCATCGGTAGCACTCCACAGGATCCTTCCGCCCCTCGAAGAACGGCGGCTGGCACATCATGAAGTCCTTGTAAGTGACGGTCCGGCTCTGAGACTGTGCCGTGCTTCCGGACCCCATACTGCGTGCCGTAAGTGCTGCGTCGATGCGCTGATCCAGGGTCTGAACTAGCTCCTCTCTCATCTGATCAAATAGCCCCGGCAACATCTCCTGCAAGGTCTCCGTGATCCGTGCAGCAAGTCGGTCCTGTTGGGAATCGAGGGATACAAGAACATGCACAGCGGAAAAAAAACTTGATTCCCAATCGAGGATCCAATCCCAAACCATACAGACACAATAAAGGGTGTTTTGGTGGATTACCTTTGCGAACAATAACTCCGAAACGCAAGCAGGGGTATACCGCTACTGGCACCGATTGAGAGGGTTGCTAGACCACCACCGAGGATTACCCAAAAACAAACGCGAACCTTCCTCTTACTGGTTTTGGCGCCGGTTTTAGGGAGAGAGAGAGAGAGAGGTTTTTCTGGGTTTTTGGAACTGAATGAGTCAATTAACTGATACCCTTAACCCTTTATTTATATGGACAAAACAAGCAGTGTTTGATTCCATATATAATTCTTGGTAATTATCTCTGAAATAACTTCCATAATTAATCTAACTGATTAATTAATTATAAATAATTCAACTAATTATTTATTCCTTTTTCTCTCTAAATAATTAATTAACCAATTAATTATTTCCCATAATCCAAACATTCTCATTTTGGTGTGCAGCAGTGTGACCTACTAGTGTCTTATAACATTGGACACGATAACCCCGTTACTGTCTCGCACATAATCCTAACAGACTCCCACTTGTGCTAGACATGTAACTGAACTGTTATCATTCGCCTAAGGAGGTCCCTAGCCAGACGCTTAGGTTAACCAGGTTATAAGATCTCTTATATCCAGAGATACAATTCACGCTTGAATTTGTACACAGGTTCATTCCTTTTGCACACGATATTTCTAAAGTGATTTAAGACATAGAGTGGAGGATTCATTTCTTAAAATCAAGTATTTCTTGACTCTGATTTTGATTGCCTGCAGTAACGGATATTACTAAATAACCCCTGTTATTCTATCCGAGCGTGGCCACGCGTTTTCTGCCAATCCTAATCGTCAAGGGGCCCGGAAATATCTCTCTTTTGAAAGAGGTGCAAATCCCTTCTTGACTACTTGCATTTGGATCCACGGCTTCCGCTGCATCTAGTCACGTCCCGTATGGCCACCCAGTTACGGTGCAGCGTTAGTACGTGCTAAGAGTACAGTGGTCCTCGTGTTCCCAAACCAAGTATCTCAGGTCTAAGGACAACCTATCAAGTCAGTGCCTATGACTAAGGCTCCATGAAGCAGACTTGATTACTGGTCACTTCCAATACCCAAACACTCTGATGAGTATCTACAAATACTTGGTCACATCACTTGTGCTTTTATTCTTTACTTTGAATAAATCATCAAGTATTTATAATAGCGTCAAACTCCCTATTGAAAATCCCATTTCAATAAGTGGCTACGGAAATTTAGATTTCATACAAGACTTTGTAGAATCAAGGATACGTTAAATATGCAAAAAATAGTTAATTTAGAACAATCATGAAATTAAAACCTCCATTTATTTCCAACACACTGTGAAATAAAAACTTTACATGATTACATTGTTTCTAAATTAGACTATAGTAATAATTAATAAACTAAGTACTAGCTACTGGCTTCCAGGTACTGCATCCCAATGGAATTCGCATGTGCCTCATGCTTTGCCCTTGCTAGTGGCTTTGTCAGCGGATCTGCGACATTGTCTTCTGTTGGAATCTTGCATATTCTTACATCTCCTCTTCCAATGATCTCTCGGATGAGGTGATACTTTCTGAGCACGTGTCTCGACTTGTGATGCTCTCTAGGTTCCTTTGCTTGCGCCACGGCTCCTGAGTTATCACAGAATATATCGATCGGTCTCGAGATACTGGCAACCATTCTGAGATCCGATAGAAAATTCCTTAGCCAGACAGCTTCCTTTGCCGCATCACATGCTGCAATGTACTCTGCTTCTGTAGTTGAGTCTGCAATCGTGTCCTGCTTCGAGCTCTTCCATGAGATCGCACCTCCGTTTAGGGTAAAGACATACCCTGACTGTGACCTGAAGTCATCTCTGTCGGTCTGGAAACTAGCGTCAGAGTATCCTGTGACACTAATTTCATCCTCAGAACCTCCAAAGACCAAGAACATTTCTTTCGTTCTTCTCAGATATTTGAGAATGTTCTTGACAGCCACCCAATGGGGCTCACCCGGATTCTGTTGGTATCTGCTCGTAACACTTACTGAGTAAGCAACATCGGGCCTAGTACATAGCATGGCATACATAATCGATCCAATTGCAGAAGCATATGGGACCGATTTCATCCTGTCCTGATCTTCACTAGAAACAGGACACTGTGTTTTACTTAACACTATGCCATGTTGCATTGGAATGAATCCTTTCTTGGATTCATCTATCCTGAATCTCTTCAGTACTTTGTCAATGTATGTACTCTGACTAAGTCCGATAAGCCGCTTAGATCTGTTTCTATAGATCTTTATACCTAGTATATAAGCGGCTTCTCCAAGGTCTTTCATCTGGAAACATTTACTTAACCATTCTTTAACACTCTGTAAAGTTGGTACATTGTTTCCTATGAGTAGTATGTCATCTACATACAAGACCAGGAAGGTTACTATACTCCCACTGAACTTAGTGTAAACACATGGCTCGAACTCACTTTTAGCGAAGCCAAACTCTTTGATTCGCTCATCAAAGTGTAAGTTCCAGCTTCGAGATGCTTGCTTCAATCCATAAATAGATTTTAGCAGCTTACACACCTTATTAGGATTCTTAGGATCTTTAAACCCCTCTGGTTGTTCCATATAGACGTCTTCTGTTAACTTTCCATTTAGAAAGGCTGTCTTGACGTCCATTTGCCAAATCTCGTAATTGAAGTACGCTGAGATGGCCATAAGAATCCTAATTGACTTCAACATTGCCACTGGTGAAAAGGTTTCTTCATAGTCAATGCCATGAGTTTGCGTGAATCCTTTTGCAACCAGTCTGGCTTTGAAGGTGTGTACGTTTCCATCCATGTCGGTTTTCTTCTTGAAAACCCATTTGCGTCCAACAGCCTTACAGTGTTGTGGCAAGTCAGTCAACTCCCAAACTTGGTTGTCGTACATGGATTGCATCTCTGCCTTCATGGCTTCCTGCCATTGTTCAGACTCACTGCCTGACACAGCTTCACCATAGGATGTTGGTTCATTCAAGTCTCCGCTATCCTGAGAGACTAGAAATCCAAGATACCTATCTGGTTCTTGTCTTACCCTACTGGATCTGCGAAGGTCCTGTGTTTGCACTTCCTCAATCGGCTCTGATTGAGGTTCAACATTATTATGTTGAATTTCTGGCTCAACAACTGGTGCGGTGTTTTCTTCGTCCACTACCTGTAGATCTACATCCTTTCTGGTGTTCTCTTGACTGAGAAACTTTTCTTCCAGAAATTTTCCATTTCGAGCAACAAAGACTTTGTTCTCTTTAGGGTTGTAGAAGTAATATCCCACGGTGGTCTTGGGATATCCAACGAAGAAACACTTGTCGGATTTGGGTTTGAGTTTCTCTGAGGTGGGTCGTTTGACGTAAACCTCACAACCCCAAATTTTCAGAAAAGATATGTTGGGCTTCTTACCCTTCCATAATTCATATGGAGTCTTTTCTACCGACTTTGTTGGCGCTCTGTTCAGTATGTGTGCTGCTGTTTCGAGCGCGTGTCCCCAGAATGACACTGGCAGTGTAGAGTGACACATCATTGTTCGTACCATATCAAGTAAAGTACGATTTCTCCTTTCTGATACACCATTCATCTGAGGTGTATACGGAGGTGTGAGTTGGGACACAATCCCACACTCCACAAGATGATTGTCAAACTCATCACTAAGATATTCGCCACCACGATCTGACCGTAAGAACTTGATCCTCTTGTCAAGTAGATTCTGTACTTCATTCTGATATTCCTTGAATTTCTCAAAGGTTTCAGATTTATGTCTCATTAAGTAGACATAACCATACCTACTGAAGTCGTCAGTAAAGGTAATGAAGTACCGGTATCCTCCTCTTGCCACATGACTGAAAGGTCCACATACATCTGTGTGGATTATTTCAAGCAAGTCAGTAGCCCTTTCATTTTCGCTGTTGAAAGGTTGCTTTGTCATTTTGCCAGATAAACAAGATTCGCAGTTATCAAAAGGTTTGTAATTGAAATCACCAAGAAAACCTCCTTTTAGGAGTAGTTCAAAGCGTTTCTTGTTTATGTGGCCTAAACGACAATGCCAGAGGTAAGTCTGATCCTCAATATCCTTGGATCGTTTACTTATATGATAGATTTCGTTGCTATTGTCTTGCAGATTCACTGTATATAGACCATTTACAGGTGTTGCTTTAAAATAGAAAACATTATCTTTAAAGACAGAAAGCATTTTATAATCATATTTGTAATAAAAACCTTGGTCTACTAACAAATCAAAAGACAATACATTCTTAATCATATTTGGAATGTAATAACAGTTATCCAGTTCCAAAACTAGACCCGAGGGTAAACTAAGACTATAAGATCCCACGGCTTCAGCAATCAACGGAGTGCCTTCGCCAACTCGTAGGTTCGAACGGTCCTTCCTCAAAGTCTTTCTTCTAGTGAATCCCTGTAAATGATTACAAATGTGGTTACCACTGCCTGTATCAATTACCCATGATTCATAAGAAGTGATTAAGCAATCTATCATAAAGATACCTGGAGCATCGGGTAAACCGATATCCAACTGGTCGATATTCATCGAGTGCTCGCAAATATCCTCACTGCCGCACTCTGGGCAACTCAGATCTCCCAGCTCATCGATTATGTCAGTGTCCATGAGATTTGCAGGTTCAGGTACTGGCTCTAGACTGGCCAGAATATCTTCATGAACTTTATCCACGTCATTCTTTGGTTCCTTCATGTAGGCACTAGCTGTGTCCTGAATTTCCTTTGTGAGGGAGAACCACATGAGATACACTAACTCTTCCTGAGTCATCTTGTACCCCAGACGTGATAAACATTTAAAAAGCCTTCTCATATCAACAAGATGGTTTTTAACTGACTGACCCTTCTGTAGCTTCAGGGAGAGAATCTCTTGCATGATCAAAAGCTTTCCCGTGTGCTTGTAGAGACCTAGCTGGTTCTCCACATTTCTCACAACCTCGTAACAGGATTTAACTCTTAAATCTCCCGTGAACTCGGGTGACATAGAGAAAATCAGAATGGACATTACATCCGATTCATCTGTCAAGTATCTAAAATACTCAGCAAATTCCTCTTCAGGGGCATTGCTTTTAGGTCGTGATACGGGCTTATTGATCACATAAAGCTTATCCTGGGCACTTAAAACATTCTTTAAGTGTAACTTCCAAACTGGAAAGTTATGGCCCGTAAGCTTCCACTTGCCCATAATAAGGCGAAGTGACTCTTCAGGTGAATAAAACGGAATGCTAATTGGAGACATCTACAGAAGAATATAAATTCCAATTTTAGTTTACAATTATATAATTCTAATAAATTATTACCCTTAAAATAAATTTATTAGACTAGAATCCATATTTCACATGTGTCGGGAAGCATGTGATCATGTCAGACCGACTCATGCGATCTATGGTAGGTAAAACTATACCAATCGTATTCCTATCTGAAAATACGACTTCTAGATCGTCGGGACATCGGATATTAATAATCCGTGCATATTTAGTCCCTCTAGTGCATTTTGGCCTGGTACCACCCAGTGAATAAATAATTACCAAAATAGATTGCACCACCCGGGACCTGGACAAACTCTGGCCGGTACCACCCGGAGATAATTCGCAGAGTTTTATCCTTCCAGTTTCGGTTTGAACACGAGCGTTCATAGTGTGTGCACTTACAACGCCCTATGTACCTTACACCGGAAGTGCCCCTAAAGTGGGTTGCACTTACTAATCTATGATTTTTAACAAGGGTCTAAATTGCCAGTTTCCTTTTTCAAAACCTTTGAAAAACTGGATCCAAACACTAACTGTATTTGTATCCTTTTAATTTTTAAACAATCCGTTCAAAAGGGCAATTTATATTTAATAACAATTACGTAAATTAAACAACCACGCAATTTAAATATAAAAAGCACAGTCATAGCCTAAACCCTTAAGCTAATGTTGTTTTGTGAGCCAACACAAAACAACGGTCTCATTCCCTAAGTGACAAAAGTCTTCAACTTCTGGCACTCCCACTGGCTCCGAGATCCATGGTCGTCGTCCTTGTCTCCGTCTCGATGTAATTAAAATAATTATTACAAATGGGTTCAAATGGCACGCAGGCCTCCCAACTAGTCTAATAAAACATTAAAATTACAAAAGGGTTGTAAATGGCTCGCAGGCCTCCCAACTATTCTAAAACGGATAAATAAAATAAACACAACCACGGGTCTTAAAGGGTTCAGCTATGACTTATCATAATTAAACAAATTAAAATACAACTGAATTTTACCGGATAAATATAAAAACATAAATTAATTTAAAACAAATTAATTAAACTAATCCTGAATCGTTTTAAAACTTATCTGATAAAAACGATCCTTAATTCGAAAAATTATCCGGAAACGGATTTCAAACTGATACCCGTTAACGATAATAACGAAAACTAAATACGTCATCGAATTACCACCGATCCGCCGAAACTCGGTCGTCGATCGGCGGTTTTCAACACCGGCGACGATGATGACGTAATTGCCACCACCGCCGCTCGACTCTCCCGCAATTACCGCCGGCAGCGGTGACTTTGACAGCCACCACCGCCGCAGTAACCACCACTGCCACCAGAAACAACCGGCGACGGCAGCACCTGGAAAAGCCACCACCGCCGCCATGATCGCGCGGCCGACGTGAACAGCAATCGCCGCCACCACCGCGACTGGTGGTGCGGCGGGTAAGGGAATCGACAGCAAACGGCGATTGCCGCTGCCACCGCTAGCTGTTTGATCGATCGAAGCAACCAAACCGGCCACCATAGATCGCCGCCGCCACCACAATCGGTGGTGCGGCGGATTCAATTTCTCGTTGATGCCGTCGATTGCCACCACCACCACAAACGGTGGTGCGGTGGCTACAACCGGAAACCGCCACCGCCACTGTCGACGACAGTGGCCATCGCCACCATCGCCGATCGGCGGCCAAAATAGTCGCCGCCACCACAAAACAGTGGTGCGGCTTTCATCCACGTTCATCGCCACCATCATCAATCGCCACCACCACCACATACGGTGGTGTGGTGCGTGAGACCGACCACAGCCGTGTCCACGACCTGTGGTGCGGCGTGGTGGTGCGACAAGAGGACAGCCGCCGGCGACACCAACTGTGGTGTCGCCGGCGGTGGTGTACGGTGGTCTTGGTGGTTTGGTCGGCTAACTGCCGCCGTTCCACTGCAGTCTAGGTTTATACAAAAATCTAATTTTAACAATGAACGAACAATAAAATTAAATTTCTTTAAACCTATTAAACTGATAAACCTGATCTGTAGGTTTTAGGAAGTGGCTCTGATACCACTGTTGGGAATCGAGGGATACAAGAACATGCACAGCGGAAAAAAACTTGATTCCCAATCGAGGATCCAATCCCAAACCATACAGACACAATAAAGGGTGTTTTGGTGGATTACCTTTGCGAACAATAACTCCGAAACGCAAGCAGGGGGTACACCGCTACTGGCACCGATTGAGAGGGTTGCTAGACCACCACCGAGGATTACCCAAAAACAAACGCGAACCTTCCTCTTACTGGTTTTGGCGCCGGTTTTAGGGGAGAGAGAGAGAGAGAGGTTTTTCTGGGTTTTTGGAACTGAATGAGTCAATTAACTGATACCCTTAACCCTTTATTTATATGGACAAAACAAGCAGTGTTTGATTCCATATATAATTCTTGGTAATTATCTCTGAAATAACTTCCATAATTAATCTAACTGATTAATTAATTATAAATAATTCAACTAATTATTTATTCCTTTTTCTCTCTAAATAATTAATTAACCAATTAATTATTTCCCATAATCCAAACATTCTCATTTTGGTGTGCAGCAGTGTGACCTACTAGTGTCTTATAACATTGGACACGATAACCCCGTTACTGTCTCGCACATAATCCTAACAGGTCCGACTCCTCGGGCGTGAAGTCCTCACTGGTCCTTCTAGTAGTCACCATCCTGAATATTCACAACACACTTAGCTCACCGGTGGTTAAAGCTTATCTACTGAATGTCTAGCTGTGCTCCTACTCTACTAGTGCTCATGCCAGTACCAATTACTAGTTTCATCGCTCATGCCCCTTAAACTAGTGTCTACAACAATATCCTAGATACCGCTTTTACAGCTAGCCACATGCAATTATTAACTTTCCACACACACATGCTCGTCCCTATGGTCATCAATATGTTAAAGTCCCCAGAACTTAATCAAATCCAACACTACACGGAGTTTATAGTAACACTATTATTGGCGCCGTATTACTATAACCATCCATACATGACAGTCAATTCAAGACCACCGGGCAACAATCAGACAAGAACATGCCCGGTGACCCATCCTCAACATACCACGGTGTATACGTTTGGGTTTGATACCGTCCTAATTGGGCCTTAACCTATCGACTATGCAGGTATTTGCAACATTAAACAACCCCAACAAAACATAACATGATAGCATCTACTCACATATAGCTACGCATAACTGCAGGTATCCACATACAAATCATATACCAATCTACTTCATATGTGTATAAATATATGCATAAAGTACAATTATTGCTCACCTCCGCCTTGACGGTTCCGCTAACCTTTCCGATCTTACTTTTTCCCAAAATCGCCTAGTTTAAGTCCAACCACACACGCACCCACCAGTGCGCATGCTGATTCTCTTAAACCTCGGCTCTGATACCAAGTTGTAGCACCCATTTTTAAAAGGACTATCTTCGTCAAAATGTATCCAACTATACTCATATTCCTATTGTGTGTATCCAACTTAAAAAAGTGCTATTGTATGTATTGAAGTTTTAAAAAACTTTATTTTTATGTAAAGCTTTACTTGCTAAACCCTTAGCCGGTAACCCATTTTAAAAACTGCTTATGTGGATGACACGTGGATGCCACGTGGTGCCATGTCATCTTCTCCTTCTCCATTTATCAATAATCCATAAAATACAGATTTTCCCTTTGCAAAACCACAGGCACCGTCCCCAAATCGGTTTCTATAACATCGGAGAGACGCCACCGACGGGAACATTTCTCTTCTGATAATGCTAAAACTCCGGCAAGGCCCCCTCCCTTCGTCGCTAAAACTCCGGCGAGTCCCCTCCCAAATTGGTTTCTGCTGAACGCTAAAACTCCGGCGAGATTTCTCTTCCGATAAAGCTAAAACTCCGGCGAGTCCCCCTCCCAAATAGGTTTCTACTGAACGCTAAAACTCTGGCGAGATTTATGTTCTGATAACGCTAGGACTCCGGCGAGTCCCCCTCCCTTCGTCATCCAGATTCTTGTCGTCTGATAACGTTTCTAGGTCGATTTCATATTTAGGTTTCGAGTTTTGGTTCTGGGTTTTTTTCATTTAGGATTTGGGGTTCATACAAAGAAAATGGATTTCCATTTAGGGTTTAATTTTTCCCCAAAATTAGATCTTTCTAGTTATATATAAAAAAGATGAACACAACTGGGTTTTACATTGTATCGAGCTTATTGATGCAAAGACCTTAGTTTCAACACCTTGATTTGTGAAATCCTACCATCTTTTTCCCAATTAGGGACAATGTAAGTTCTTCTCATGTTTCTAAAATTTCTTTCTCACAACAAAGGGTCATCAGATCACTCCCACCTGGATTTGGTTTTATGGTGGAAAAAGCCATCATCTGGTCAAATGGGTATCATTTCTCAGTCAACAAATAAAGAAGATGAACAAAAGTCAAATTTCTCAAATGAAGAAGATGAACAAAAGTCAAATTTATCAAGGTCAATAAAAGTCAAATGCCACGTATGCAACAACTTATTACACATCATCATCAATAGGTTACCAGGTAAAATGTTACATAGAATAGCACATTATAAAACTTTAATGCATACAATAACACATTTTGAAGTTGGATACACACAATAGGAATAAGGATAAAGTTGGATACATTTTGGTGAAGATAATCCTTTTTAAAAACTAGAAAATTTATTCCAAAATTTAAAATCTATTAAACAAAATCGTCAATTAAAATAATCATCTAAAAAAAACAAGTTTGCCATATAAATCATTATCGATCGGAAGCTATCGCCGGAACCCATCAAGCCGGAGCCTTGCCCTTATCCACGCTCGAACTGGTACCTTAAAAAAAACGTGGGGTAAGCACAACCGCTTAGTGAGCAGATAATACATACAACATGCTACAACATACATATATATATATATACCACATCAATCTACACTAACGGTTTCCCGTTCTTCGGACCGCCCCGCAGTCCGGCCTTAGTGGTTGCCCACTCTTCGAGTCGTCCCACGACCCGGCCTTAGCGATTGCTCGCTCTTCGAATCGTCCCACGATCCGGCCACATCAATACATAACATCGTACTACGAGCATACATACACATATATCATAACAAGGCATGTAAACCCACTCACCTCGTACGCAAGAATAACTACAAATGAAACAACAACTCGAATCTTTCCCGCAACTCTGAAAATTAACATAAAAGCACATACGTCTATGAGAATTCGCTTTAGAACCCAACTAATCCTAACGTGCCCGTGCTCAAACGGTCCCGCGGGTGCTAGATTGATTACTGACCCGACCCGCCGCCGTCTACTCGACACAGCAGCAGTGATAGAACTTCCCACCACTGCCTCGCGGCGCGACCCTCGCCTTCGCGGCGCGACCAACTTTCAGACACCCGCTCGCGGCGCGAGCGTTTAATTCTCGCATCCCTCGCGACGCGAGGGCTGAACTGATGCGTCTCTTACCTTGCGCACGGCAGCAACGGCGACGTTAACCGACACCGCCGCACAACCGTGCACACCCAACACTCACGGCGGCCACGGTGGCGGTTGTGGGTTGCCACTACCACCGCCGGCCACCGGAACAAAACCCAAACCACCACCGCCGCAACCGGCAAGTTACCGGCTGCGGTTGAGTTGCTACGGCCGGCTAACGCCGGTATCAATCTCCACAGAGGGCAGGGCAGCGGTCACGACTGCGGGGAAAACTCACCTTCACCGTCGGCCGGCCCTTGAACTCGACAACAGACACGGCAGCGGTTGGCAAGGCCACCGCCGCCGGCCTTCACAACAACCCACGACCATGCGTCCGCAGCTAGCGGCGGCTAGCCACTGTCGGCGCCGGGTTCAGCGTACAACACCACCACCGCCTACGGCTGTTGCCGTTTGACGGCGTCGCTTGCCGTGGAAGACACTGCGGTGACGATGGTAACGACCACCACCACCACCGGCCCTTACACCAAAGGACAACGGCGACAAGGGTGGAGAACCACCACCGCCGCCGGTACTACATCACCACAAACCACCATCGGAACCTAGTTAAAGTATGAAAGGGGAACAAGGGTTTACCTACGACACAACCGAACACAACCGGCAACCTCCTTCTCGATCTCTCTCTCAATCGGCCTTCTCTCGCTTTCTCTCTCTCTCTCTCGTTTTTCTTAAACCTCAAGACGTAATGAGAAGAATGTTGCAACCCTAGGGTTCTTATCTAGGTTAAATGGGTCTATCCTTTCTTTGCTTAACCCACAAGAAAAGGAAACCCATAACTTCCAATCATTATCTACTATTAAATAAAAGATAAAAAGAAATTTTAAAATAAATAAAAATCTTTTAGGAAAACTGGGACGTTACAGTAAAAATGTCTTTTTTTGTAGTAGTGAGTATTTAGTATGGCTCCCAAGTTTCTAGCCTACTGAAATTTTATACATTTCTTGCTGATATCTAGTGCAAGGAGCTTTGGGTTGATAAAGCTCATTTAGCACGATTTCCCCAAGTCGAAGGTTTGTCAAACTTGTCCATGTACTCTTATCGGTTGTGGATGGAAAACGAGTTCTCCTCACAACCACTCAGTATTTCTATCTGGTATCCTAGTTTCCTCTTTACTCGAGTTCTTTGTTAGAGTCAAATCATGAAGAATGATCTTTGGGATCACATGTACACTTGGCACTTTCACTTCAAAAAGGCACGTGATTTCTACTTCTTCTGATACATTTTTGTGTTAAGAAGAGACATTTATTTTCCATTAGAAAGATGCATTCTTACATTTGTCAAAAGTTCATGCATTTAATTAAAAAATGTCTGAAGGCTATTCTATTAATTACTAAATATCTCTTCTCCCACATAATCATGTTGTTTTAAACTAGAGCGTACAAGAACTGATACGACACGCTAATCCGACATAAGCTTAACATGAAATAAACGGGTATGGGTAACCGATTTCAACTCGTTTATTTAAACGGGCTGACACGACATGACACGAAAAATAAAAGGGTAAGGCAGAGTCAAAAATATCAACTCGAAAATGACCCGACTAACCCATTTATATATGTGTGTGTGTGTGTCTATATATGTATATATAAGTTTTTTTATTACTAATTTATGATATACCTTTTCGGCAGTTGGTAAATGGCAAACCAAAAACAATTAAAAGTTTAAAACTCTAGAGTTTAAATCGTCTAACCCTAATTAACCTGTCAACAATCGTATCGTAACAGTTTGCCGACTTTAGTTCTATTTTTTCGTCTTGTTTGGAATTTTAATATTGATCATTTGTTTAGAACTTATAAGTTTGAATTATAAAAATTGAATTATTAATGCTTTAATTTGACTTTGGATCCGTGCCATTTTGTAAAATTTCAATTTTTTTATAAATGTTAAACGAGTTGACCCATTTATTAAATGGGTCAATCCATTTATTGAACGGGTTGGGTAGGGTTAGGTGCTCTCAACCCGTTTAACTTTGAACCCGACACGATACGTTTGTGAGCTCTATTTTACAGGAAGGGATTTCTAAATCTATCTGAGGCTATGCATGCATTTAGTTTAATAAAAAATAAATTATCAAATAGTTATTTTCCAAAAGAACCATTCAATAATAAAAGCTAAGGATCGTGCAACAGGCATAATAAATGGATCTGAACCATTGATCAGTTTTAATCTCATGTCCTCCAATCAGTTGACTTTAGTAGGGAATTTATCCTGTGCATCTGATCCTAATGTGGATCCATTTTTCATCCAATAACTACTCCTCACGTTAACCTCAACTTTTCACGAGAACCCAACCCTCGATGATAATAAATAAAGTTTGTTATTCATTTCCCAGGATGCCCTGATACTGGCGTAATTTGGATCCATATGTAATATATACATATATTAAAGAGAACAAGATAATTATTTAATAACAATTATATGATTTATTATTATGTTATGGATATTATTATGTTATGGGTATTTTATATTGGTTTGTATAGTTTGCACAATCTAGGTGGTTTGCAACGGATACGACCCCTATATATATATATATATATATATATATATATATATATGGTGGCGGTTATAAAGGCATCCTTTCATGAAAGGGTACCTTGATGGAGGGAACCAATTTCATGCCTTTTCATCCAATATAAATACCCATTTGGCACCATATCGATTTCATTCTATATACAGAACACTACAAACTCTATTTGATCCAAATCCATCATGGAATAGAATTGAGAAGTGGATCTGATAAAGAATGGAACAAGAACACAACAATACGTCTTCATCTACTATACAAGGTACGCCTAATTTCTTTGATTAATTAGATACTTAATTCAATTTGGTGCGTTAATCATATGGTACAAAAGTTATCTTTCACCATATTCGAAAGGGACGAAGCCATTGATGCATCGATACTGCCATCCTGAAGGGAGCCGAACTGTTGATCTCGATGACGAAGTTTGGGGCAGCCATGAATGCCCTTACTAGATCGTTACAATTTTTTTGGCAGACAGAAAAATCAGGAAGCATTATGTTAGAATTAGCTGACGGCCACATATGTATGTATTGAGGCGTGAGGATAGGGGTTGGGAAATGTCGAACCACCACCACTACTACTCTAGTGTTCCTGCAGCTCATACCAAATGCGGAACCGGTCCTTATCTTCCCGCACTTTGATTTTGGCTTCGGGTTTATTGTTTTTTTGTAATAGTTTTTAGCTTATATTTGATCTTGGTGGAAAAGGACAGGGGTGAGCAAATGCGGGCACTAGGCCAAAATTCATTGAACTGGAACCCGTGGTTCTTAGAATGAAGGAACCGGAACCGGAATCGGTTGTACCGGTTCTTCATATTTGGGAACCGGTCTCGGAACCGCCGGTTCCGGTTCCGAAACAGGTACCCGGTATCTAATTTTTTTATGTTTTTTTTTTTATATTTTATGTTATAAAAAAATAATTATTAGTTATTACATAGTTACAGTGTAACAAAATAAATAGTGAAACGATGAAACTTATCCGGCTAAAACTATATAAATAATTACGACAATTTTTGAAAATAAAAATAACAAAAAACACAACCTTAAATGTTAAATATGATATAAAAAAATATCGAAAAAAATAAATAAATAAGTCGTGTAAAAATGTGGTCGTAAGTGTATGTGTGAGTGTGTAACGTAAAAGATAAAATAATAATTTCAAAGGTTGTGTTTTTATTAATATTAAAATTATATATAAAATTATTTTTATTAATATATACACACACACAAATATATAGCCTAACCGGTTCCGACTGGTACCCGGCGGTTAGCGGTTCCACAAAAATGAGAACCGGAACCGGCGGTTCCGTAGCGGTTCCAGTTCCAAAAGCGGGTACTCGGTAGTCGGTACCGATGCTCACCCCTAGTTTTTATGTGCATATTTTGCTTCTAGATATCATCCTCTTTCTAGTGTTTTCTTGATTTCTAGTCTCTGCGTTAAACCGGGAAAAGACATAATAGGATGAAATTGGTTGATTGCTAAACTACCAATATCATATTTTTTTAGTTCATCCACATGCCTCACTCTTGTCCGTCTAATCCTGTCACATACCAGAGGGCAGAGATGTACTTAGAAATTTTTTCTATATGGTGGCACAATTTAAATATAAGAAACAAACAAATATACGTATATTCTCTACAAGATTATCATTGCTTTTTATATGCAATATATGCAAGGTTTTGGGTTCAAGTCTTTTATTGCATATCTTTTTCGAAAACATAATAAATCTGATATTAAAAGCTAAAAACTAAAAAAAATGACAGTAACAACATTTGAACTCGGAAGGAGTATTCCACCGTGTTTCTATTTCTACATCATCAAAACAGGGAGTACCTGTAAGTGAGTGTCTATTGTGCCACTCGTATATTTGCTAATTGAACCTTAAAATCCTAAAGCCAAAAGAGCACTTTTTATACCACGGCCAATACCGCCTCTCACAAGATGCAAATACAACCAAGGATCCAGCATATGCTAAAATCTTGAGTTCAAAAAAACAACACATTTGATAAAGCAAATGCTATTTCTATTCAAAACATTTTTTTCTATGCAAAACATTTTTTGTGTAGGTTAAGATCTATCTATCAAGTACACTATTTACACACTAGTCAGCTTCTGAAGACACACCAACTAAGTTTGGAAGTTGATAGATAGATCTTAACCTAATGCATGCCACTTATCTATGTATGCAAGCGACTCCCCATCTAAGTTTGGAAGTTGGAGTCCTTCAAGGATGGTCAGAATTTTTTGGGACTTACCAAGAAGCCGAGCTGCACTCTGGATGCTATCTTCTCTTTTCTCCATTGCCTCTTGATGGCACTTCAGAATTATGATACGTGGTAGGTTAGTAAAGCAAGCTAGTAACACATCGGCGATTATTGTTGAAATCCACTCAAAGATTTCCACATCGGTTGGCCAATTTTCTTGTTCATTGCAATGGAGCAGTACGGTTTTGCTGATTCTGAACATTGAACTCGCAACAATGAAGTTATGAAACGAGTCATCCCTTGTATCTTTGAGTTTCTTGAACTTTATGACAATTTTTTCTGCTTCATCACCCAACCATAGAAGAATCTCCTTTGACATTTTTTCTTCACGAGCCTTCTTTTGAAGATCAATATGTAGCCAGGTGCAAAATAGTTCGACTCCAGTCCATACACGCCTACCTGCTTTTCTTACCTTTTCCAAGTCACCATTTAGAGTTCTTTCAATATGTGCAACTAAGCGGAGGCCTTCGATCATGCTCGCACGTAACTCCTTGACTTGATCATTTGCAATGTGAGGAAGTGCTAAGGCAATGGCTGTCAATGTTACTATAACCAAGCTCCAACAATACTGGGTTTCTTCCGAATGTAGAGGTGGGACTCGGTCATTGTCGAACTCCGCTACTCCATTGAATCCTATAGATTTCTCTAAAAACTTGATAAGATTTGTTGGTTGGTTCTTTTCGGACTTGCGAACAGTGTTAGTTATAAATCTCAACATACTTCTCAATGTTGCATTTGTAAGCTTCGCCCCATCTTCAATCTGTAGAACATAACCGGCATATTCTTCAAGCTCTGATATCTCATTCTCGTCGGATGCGGTAGAGTCTGTTTTAAACCATTTCCACAACGAGATGCATAATTGGCAGCAAGCACGAAATAAGAGCGTAATGCAAGTGGGAACAAGACATGCTGTTTTACATATAACCACAAGTGTAATCTCAAACGCAATACACAAGTTCAAAATCACATTTTTGACAAGATAGAGAACTTTTCTGCAGCGCTGGCCAAGGATATGTGAAGTGACATGACTATGTTTCCAATCTTGAAGCCTCTTGGTCCAATGCTTCTCGACTCTAAACATGTTGATATGCTTGATGCTCCATGGAATGGATAGCTTGAAATAAGTAGCAGTTGTAAAAGATCTAAAGAATGGTGCAATGCTACCCACTATGATCCCAATTGACTGGACCGTTAGAATTACATTAACTGACCACCGATAATCTGATTGTCCAACCCAAAACTGTGATTTCTTATACCACAGGCCTCTCAATGTAAAAATTGACATAGTAGCAAAGAAAAGGCACACCAAACCAGAAGCAGACGAGAAGGGCGAAGAAGCAATCACAAATTGGGGGTTACCACTTTCCGCCATTATCCAGTACTTTTTGACATAACGCATGAGTTCCTCAGACGAGAAGCTTATAACTAAGGGTGGTGTGTGAAATTTCTGGTACTGGAGTTGTAAAACTCTCCTAGTTTCTGGAATTGCTAAAGCTACCCAAAATGGCCATAAAAGGAAAACTGTCATAACGGAGATTTCGGCCACGACAAATGGAAGATAAGCATTGAAAGCTTCCTTAATGAACACATCTACAGTAATGGTTACTATGAGAACACCCAAGGCTATAATATTGGTGAAAAGTTCCTTGTCATCCATACCCCCTAAAGATGGAAGAAAGTTGACTAACATGGTGAACAAGAAAAAGATCTCGGTAGACCTTACAAACCAATTATCATAGGCTGAAATGTCGGTTGTTAGATCCACAGCCAGCTTCATCGCTATTGTTATAAATGTCATGGATGCGGCATTGATGGTAAAATATCTGCATGGAAACCATAGTCTCCGATGTCGAAAACCTTGGACGACGTCGGCACCCATTAAGAGGGTGCATACTAGAGATGCTACCGCAATATACAGCCCCACCCACGGCACTGCGTCTGTGGGAGATTGCCAAGTCATCTTGTTACCTAGACAAGGGGAAATGAAGTTATAACTTGATATATGATGCTTAAAGATACATTATGCATGTGAGGAAAAAGTTGGAACATAGATTTTCTTGGAAATTTCTCCTATCTACAGAAAGTTGTCTTTCTATTTTACGAGTTTATAACAAAAATGATATACGACATCAACAACATATTTTTCATAACTTTTTTTAACATGAGAATAATGGTAACTTTAAATCTTCTAAAAGAAATTACATTCAACCAGGGACAGGCCTATGCCTCACCAGGACCAATCTTTGCAAGTAGAGTTTGTGTTTGGCATGAAAGGTGCACTCGTTAACTTCAAATGGTGCTCCAAGATATTAGAATATAGAACGGATGTCGACAGAAGGGAGAAAAAAAAGTGTCCCTTTAACTCAACCAAAAAATTGCCTCAAATTAAGCAAAAAATCCGAAGTCTCTTAAAGTCAACAACAAACCTAAAAGATTCTCTTGAAGCAATGGAATTCGGCAAAAAATCCGTCATGCTTGTCTTGCATCTTGCCCTAAATCGGTCACCAGATTTCATCTTAATGTCCCTAAATCGGTCACCAGATTTCATCTTAATGTCAAAATAAAAAAGACAGGGAACATGAAATAACGTGATCATGGACAAGAAACAAACCATAGGTGAATTACTTTTCACTAGTTCGAAAACACAACTCATTTTCCATTCTTTTGTAGCTAGGTTTCCTATGTTGACCTTGATAAATTGTAATTACCCATAAACACCACATAAACGCATAGAAAACAAGATCAATAGTCAAACTATGTAACCGATCTTTCGATCTGTTAAATTAAAGCAACAAGAAAATATCAAATAGTTCGTTGTGGCATTTCATCAAACAGTTTGTGGCATTTCATCATCAACCTTGGTAGTAATATTATAAACAACAAGCACCAAAATCAAAACCTAACATAAAGAAAATAAACAAATAGGGATAAAGACATTGGCAAATTGATTGATCTAGCTATCAAGAACCAACAAGATAAATAGACAAGAATCCAAATAATTAACAATTTAATCTACAAAAGAGTGAAAGACTTAGGCATTACAACTTACAATTTTACCAGAAGTCTGAATCTAAGAAAGATAGAGAGTTCGATCGAATTCGAGAGGAGTAGCGTGTAGACAAAGAGATAACGAGAGAGTTCATGAGCTTTATGAATCAGAATCCGAGTTCCGTTTAGAGAGAAAGAGATACTGAATAAACTGAATTTTGAAGCGACAAGGGGGAAATGAGAAAGGTGATATTGACTCTGATTTGACTCCAACGCGGACGACGTCGTTAAAGGGTTTTGATATTGAAATCTTTGACTCATATTACTGATTAATTATTTCAAACTCTATTAGTTTTTTAGATTTTCATTCATTTTAAATAGCAATATTTTAAAAGTCGGTTTTGTAGATTTTTCAATCATTTTAAATGGCAATATTTAAAAATCGGTTTTTTAGTTGAATCGATGTGATGATCGATTTCGGTTCGATCGGTTCAATTACAGGTACAACCGATCTCAAACATTTTTTTGTATTTTCTATTTTCCTACACACACACATATATAGAGAGAGAAAAATTCATGCGAGAAACATACTTTTGAAGAAAACGCGACAACGGATTCATAACCACACATCCGGTCAATAAAGACGGCTTTGACCGGGTGACCTTCTTTTAATCATATCCACCCTCCATGAATCACATCAATCATCCGTGATGACGTCCACCGCAACCGAAAAATATGTGGCTGAGAATCGTTCCCGCGTTTTCTTAAATTGACATCGTTCTCGTATGAACCAACTTCTCTCTCTACACACACACACACGCATATATATATAGAGAGAGAGGGGAGTTCAAATGGTAATGGTTTATATGTATAAACCAAGAATTTGATGTCCACAAGTTAAAACATTATAATAAGTTGTAAATCAATCCAAAAACATTAAACAAAACATAGTAATAAATTTTATATAAATCCAAAAATATTTTAAAAACTCGAAAATAAATTTTTTTAATAAAAAACGAGTTAACCAGTTTTATTAATAAACCGGTCGGTTCATTCCGGTCCTTAGAAGATCATAAAATCGATCACATTTGAATTGATCTTTTTACCGATTTCCAGCTCAACCAGTTTGACTAGCTGAGTTAACCCGGTTTTTAAAACATTGTTAAATAGAGTAAATTACAGGTTTGGTTAACGAGGTTTATTGAATTTTGGTAACTTTTGTTTTAATATGGATTTGATCGAAGTGCAATTTCTGCAATAACCCTTGATTAAATGGCCATCCGTTAATTTAGAGGGCATATGGGTCTTTTTGCCATTTATTTTGAATTAATCTTTTTAAATCAAGGGTTATTGTTGTATATATTAAAATTTGGAAAGCTAAAAACAAACTTTGTGTATTTATATATATATATATATATAGGGGTGAGTTCAAATGTGAACCACTTTTTGGTTGTGAACGTGAGGACAGCCGAGAGCGCGACACGTGGCGGATGATTAAGCGCCACGTAAGGTCTACGGCGGATGACTAGGCGCGATTCATGGGAGGGCATTGAATTAAAAGAGGGGGACCACACTCAAAGCCGACGTGGCGCCTAGTCATCCGCCACGTGTCGCGCTCTCGGTTGTCCTCACGTTCACAACCAAAAAGTGGTTCACATTTGAACTTTCCTCTATATATATATATATAGAGAGAGAGAGAGAGAAAATCAAATACACACCAATGAATTCATACACACTTACACACCAATATATATAGGGTCAGGTTCAAATGTGAACTAATTTTTCATTGTGAACGTAAGGACAACTGAGAACGTGCAACGTGGCATATTCAGTTTGACTATTCATGTGTAATTCAAACTGAATAACACTACATTTAGTGTTCTTGAAACTGAATAACACTGAAACACTGAATGCAGTGTTATTCAGTTGATTAACACATAACATTCAAACTGAATATGCCACGTGACGCAATTTTAGTGATCCTCATGTTCACAACCAAAATTGAGTTCACATTTGGACGTTTTTCTCTCTCTATTATGTGTGTGTGTGTGTGTATATATATAAAGAGAGAGGGAGAGCAAAGTTCAAATGTGAACCACTTTTTCATTATGAACATGAGGACGAATCTTAATCACTCATCCGATCAATAAAGGCAACTTTGACCGACCCCCCTTTAATAATCTCTACCCTCACATGAATCGCGTTAATCCGCTGTGATCACGTCTAGGGGTGTAATCGAGTCGAGATAACTCGCAAGCTACTCGAGATCGACTACGAGAAAACTCCAAATAGACTCGAAGTTAATCGAGTTGAGCTCGAGCTCAAGCTACTCGAGTACCTTAATGAGCTGAGCTCGAGTATTGAATTACTCGGATTGACAGGCTCGCGAGCTTAATCGAGCTCAAGTTTATAAGCTTGTAGTTTTTACCCCCATCTTTATAACTATTACATTTTTAAGTATACTACAAAAAGAAACCATTAAAACCATTGTACGTTGTGTTGTAAACCGGTTGAATCACAGACATTTTCTGTTTTGTATCTTTGAAATCGTTGAAATTGCATCGATAAATCATAAAAAGATATTCCGGCACTTAACCGAGTCGAGCTCGAAAGTGTCGAGTACTTTATCTACCCGAGCTTGAGTTTGAAATTCTAAGCTCGATCGAGGTCGAGTCGAGTTCCGAGCTCGAATAGTAGTTTCGAGTCGAGTTTCGAGCTTGGTGATACCCGACTCAATTACACCCCTAATCGCGTCCACCATAACTGTAACGCCTCATTTCCCAAAGTTAGTTATTTAACGGGTTCGTTAAGATTTAAGTTAATGTAGGTTGGTTGTGTAACTTACAGGTACAGGGACTTGGATGTCAATGATAATAGTTGGGGGTTAGAGAGAGAGAGAGAGAGAGAGAGAGAGAGAGAGAGAGAGCATGTGTATATAAGAAGTTTGGAAGCCTTCATTCTCCCTTTTGGTGTATTGATCGATTTTTGAGAAAGAGGGCTAGGGAATCGATTTTTGGGTTCAATTGGGAGAGCAATCGAGTGCTCTTAGTGAGATCAATCATCAAGGTGTTAGTAGGATCCAATTCCGAGCATGAGGTATAGTCTAAACCTTTATTTATTTGTTAGTTGTGTTGAGTATTTGTTTTGTAAAGGGTTAGGGTTCATACAATTGGATTTTTGGTTCATTTGTGGATCAATTGAGGTTGATAAATCGTTCCTCTTATTTTGATTTGTCGTAATGTGGGAATGTCCAATGACATTGTTTTGTAGTCAATTAGTCGAATTTGGGTCGATTTGGGAAAATCCCGAAGTGGAGTCGCAAACCGCGACTTGGGTTTTTAGTCTGTGGGTAACGGCGGGTCACCCGCGGGTGGCTACCCACCATCCACTCGTCGTTTGCGTTGGATGCATTTTTCATTTTTTCGTTTAGCTCTCGTTTGGGGTTCTTTTGATCATGTTCCCTTAAGGGATGGTTAATAATAGTGTTTGGTGAAGTTTTAGCATAATTGGGACGGTTTAGCTATGGCTAAGACTCGAGCTTTGAGTGTGGGTGTTAAACATCATTTTTGGAGTGGTTATTTATGTGTTATTCTTATTGAATGGTTATAGGTGATTGATTAACTTCGTGTGGTATATTGATACCGGTTTTTGTGACAACAATTAAGGTGAGTACATTAACCCCTTATATGTGGCTATGTGTTCGGAGTGCTTGATATACGTGTGTGGTTGTTTGAGACTAGCTTGCATGCTTATTGTGCTTATTGTAGTGGTGGTGGCACCGTGAGTGTCGATTGTGTGGTAGCCTGATATTAGTGTCTATGGCCTTGTTGGTAGAGAGCCGTAAGGACATATGTGTTTCATGTCTAGTTCTCATTACGTATGTGATTTGTGATATATGGTTATGTGTACGGTGGTTTGTGCTCACAAAGCTTTCAAGCTTACCCGTTTGTGGATTTCTCTTTAGTTGCAGGTTCTTCGGAAAGGGACAAAGGGAAAGGTCCGGCTTAAAGCTCCGATCATCCAAATGGTTTAGTTTAGTTGTTTTGGGAAATAAAATGATGCACTTAAAACTTGGGATTTTCATTTCATGGTTCAGAACATGATTATGTTATTTGAGTTGGACCTCGTTTTGAGGATTTGATTTAACTTTGTTGGTATTTAATTTTTGAGTTATAAATTTTAAAGTTTGAATCTTTTTCACAACTTCCGTTGCCAAGGTTACTTGTAATTAACTTCCGTTGACTACTTTTTGTTAAATTTGAGAAAATTGGTTTTGAGTTGTTACAGTAACCGAAGATGTGTGGCTGAGATTCGTCCACACGTTCACAACCAAAGTTGAGTTCACATTTGAACCTGACCCTATATATATAATATAGTAAAATTCAGAGTAATTTACACTTTTGGTCCATGTGGTTGTAGCCGATTATCAAGTTTCGTCCCTCGATTGAATTATTACACTTATAGTCACCGAGGTTTTCAATTCGTTTCAATTTTGGTCCCTCGAGCTCACGACATCAATTTTAGGCTGTTAAGGGTAATCACGTGCTCTGCACGCTAGGGGTAAAGATGTCCATCCCTCTAAGGTATAAAAACCCCATTTCTCACGTTTAATCGTTTTAACTCACCCATCGAATGTTCAACATGTTGTTCAGATTGTTCATGCCATTCCAAATACAATTTCTTCTTACTTTTCCTCTTAACTTTAAGTGCATGGGTTTCTTCATCAGGTAATTGCTCAATTCTAACTTTACATGACATGAGAGACTTCAAATACGTGTCAAGCCTGGTTTCCCAATGTTCTGTGTACACATCAAGTAATTTGCATTCAAGAACATATTTTAGCAAGATCTGAATATCAATATCGCTTCCTAATGCTTGTAACCCAAATTGCAAATCACAGTCGCATCTAACAAAGTGAAAATAACTTTTTTGTTCTCCTAGGTAACCTAGTTTCTGAGTAATAGACACAAGTTCATGACATGAGAGTAGATCATTGTCTATCAAATCAACGTATGTAAGTGTCTCATTCAAATACTTCCTACTTCAACCCTTACTAAAAAATCCCCCATGATGTAACCTAATTGATATAAAAGTGGGTAGGTCTTATATGACGAACAATATTAAAAAAAATAAGCATATGAATACACAAATACAAGTAAAAACTGAAGAGGGGATGACATTCAATCAAATAGAAACCCATACCATATTCCTCATACGGGTCAAACACTTCACTGGTACCCAGATATGCAACTAGGGCCGTCCTTGGGCAGTTGGGCCTAGGCTAAATGGGGCAGCGGGCCAGGGTACTATCCAGCCCAAGGGGATCAAGTTATCAAGCCAAGTATCCACTAGTAGGTTTAGTTGGAAGCTTTCTACTTATTCATATACCCAATAAATCCAAATTGGCAAATCCCAATTACCCGTTGTGTATCTTGGTTGCTTCAAGAATACGATTCATATGAAGTATTACAAACCAAACAACATCGAAAATCACCAATTTCTGCCATCGATTTTTGCAATTTAATTTCAGGCATTAACTTCTGATTTCGATTTCTCGCATTAGTTTATTATTTGAATTTTTGTCAGTGTGGTGACCGGGTCATGGGTCAACCAGTTCAATCACCGCATCAACCCGGTTTCAAGAATTTCCTTGCATAATTCATTTTTCTGTGTACATATATAAAACCAAGAATGTGATGTCCATAATTCAAACAATAAAGATACAAATAATAAGTTTTACATCAATCCAAATAACTAAAGAACACGCATAACCATAAGTTTTTCATCAATCCAAATACATCACAAAGAAACTTACGGATCAAACCAAGTCATGAATTTTAAGATATTGTAAATGCATCAACCACCGGGTTAACCCGGGTTTTACCAGTTCATTCCAACTGGTTTTTTTAATTAAACCCAGTCGGGTCAATTCGGGTCAAAAATTGCCCAAGCCACAGTTGATCCACATTCTAGATCAAGGTTCAGCGGGCCTGGTCGATCTAGGTTTTTTTTTTTGGTACGGCAATAAACTCACATGCACCCGCGGTATCCGGGCATCCAATTGGGCAGCACCAACTAATCCGCGGCGACCCGGCCCACTCCACATAGACTGGACCCGCCCAGGCACGACTAAGCCCGCATGCTCATAGACTGGCATGCCCATTACCTGGACCCGAACCGACCCGAAGGCCGGACCAAAGTCTGGGTATCGCCGAAATGCTACTCCTATGGTTTGAACCTGAGACCAATTGATATCATCCACTAGCCCCAAGCCTTTTGCCACTTGAGCTACACCTGGTCGATCTAGGTTTTAAACATTAGTTAGTCGACCGGTCGACCCTAGTTGAAATGCAACAAGCCCTCGAGAAAGAAGAAGCTTCGACTTAAACTTACCAATGATCTTGCTCCAACTCTCAATTTTATTTATGTTTTTTTCCAACTAGATGCCCAAGATAAGTGGCTTAATTTCGAACCATATCCCATTTCTAAAGGCATGAACGCAATTTCACTTTTAGTCACCCCCAAATTTGGTTTGATTTTGGCCATGATGAAGTTTTTATTACTGAATATTAATTGCATCAAATTGGATATTTTATAGTTTCATGTATTTTTTTCTAAATATAGGAATGTGAGGGTAAATCGAATGTTGCTACGTTTAGTTTAACTTTGGGTGGTGCTGAAGCGCGACGACCCTAGATCGTTGGAGTCGGGTCATCATCCAAAGAGACTCTGGTTTGTTTATTTATAAAATCATATATAATTTGTATGTAAAAATATAATATTATGTTTAACTTAATTTTTGTAACTTAATTTTTGTAAAAAATCTAGTAAAACCGGTTAAAAAACTAAAGTGTCCCTTGTCTAAAAGACACGCTTAAGTGAATTAGTTGATCTTTTTAGAGTGAAATGCAATCAAAATTATGTTTTTTTTTTTTTTGACTTATCAAAAGTTAAAATTACACTTTAAAATTTTCAACGGACCCTAAGAATTACATGAAGTTTACTTATTTTATTTTATTTTTTGAAATTAGCAAATTTGCAATCAATCATTATTTTTTAAACAATTTTGCTAGGCTTTATGTGAGTTTTGAGAGAAGAAAAAAGGTTTGGGTTTTGATAAAGACAAGAGAGCAAAACTAACATATGGTATCTCTTTCTTAATCTTTTTTTTTTTCTCCCAAAATCACAAATCTGCACAGATTTTGCAAAACCTACAAATTTGCTCAATCACTCAGTGAGGATTGTATAGCTTTTGGTGATAATTCTTGAAATCTTGGATATTTATTGAATTTTTGGAGCCAAAAGTAATAGTTTTAGTTTTAGTGACCTTTTTTTTCTTATTTGAAAAGGATACAATTCATAGGTATCGAGATGGGTCTGTCGTTTCAAAAAAAATATAGTATCGACATGGACATGTAATATGCAATGTTTTAAAACCTGGGTCAACCCGGCTGGTTGAACCGGTTGGACCGGTAACCAGTGGGAAGACCGGTTCAAAAGGACCGGTTTAATAGCTTATTTTAGACCCGGAAAGAACCGGTCGGTTTGAAGGTTGAACCGGTGTAGTTGACCCGTTTTTTGTGACCCTGTTTTTGGATTAGTAAAAAACTTATGTTTTATGTGTTTTTAATGTTTTTGGATTGATGTAATGTGTATTTTTAAAGTTTTGGATTGACATCTGTAGTGTTTTCTTCATGTTTTAAGTTGTGGACATCAAATTCTTAGTTTTATATGTGTGTGTATACAGGAAAATATAAAATGCATAAAAATCAATGGAAATAGTTGAACCGGTTCAACCGGTTGAACCGTGAACCGGTCACCAAGCCGGTTCGACTAAAAACCGGTTTTTAAAACATTGGTAACAGGCAATTAGTGCAAGGTTATATAATTATTATCGATAAGGTTTTGTGCCAAATGGTTATGCTTCGTTAGGCCGAGCGTAACGGATGCTTGGGTTCGACGGGTTGGAAGCCGCCGGCCTAGCGGGGCCAGCTGGCTGGGGAAGGAGCGGGTATGCCACACCATTAGAAACCGTGTCTTTTGTGTGTGTGTGTGTGTTGTGTGTGTGGGAGGGTTGGGTACTAATCAAAGAGGGTTCCAGAGGGTTAATTGTGGGGTTGGAAAAAAGCTGATGTAACAGTTGAATTGGAAGGGTTGGAAGGGTTGGATACGCATAGCGTTAGCAACCTCAAGTGTGGCATATGCATAGAAGAAAAATAAGAGGATGACGAAAAAGATCATGTTACTATAAGCCTATAGGGGTCATACTAGTAATAAGAAATATCCCAATAGATATAAATTTAAGCCTAAAGAACACAACTAAAGTTGATTATAAGATTATTACTCAAATGTGGAGAGTTAGTAATAGAGCTTATTAACCTAAATTATTAGACAACAACCTACTAATCTAATCATCATTAACTCTAGATTATGCTATCTTCAAATTATGTGAGCCCCCCAAAGTTGCCCTTGCCGGCAATTGGCTCTATACCCAAAAGTTGCTCTTGCTGCTAAGAGAAACTGATATACATGTTATTTTAAGAAAAAATGTTAGGCTAACAGTGAAATCATATAGTTCTTAATTAGACAAATACACTTCATAAATCTGGAAATCATAAACTTATTGAGCTGTTAATCACCATTTCCATTTATCAAATTAAATCCTATCACAAATACATTTCATTATGACTAGGAAGACCCCATTTACCATGCCTATGAAGAAACATGAAAATGAGCAATGTATACATGTTAAGAGCCCCACTATGGATCATTTTTCATCTAATGCCTCGTTGGAGTTGGTGGCACAGATGACAAAACTCTCAATGAGCTAAGATTTTACTCGTTCGCAAGAAATTACAATTATTGGTCCTTTTGGCCATTGCCGGACTCACTAGTCCGCAACTATTATCCACTTGGACCCCATGCATATTTCTTGTTACAATACAGGAAGTTAGATTCCCTCACAACCAACTTAATGCCTATGGATCCATTACATTCTACCAATACAGTAATACACCCCTATTAGATACATCAAACCCATAATTATTTAACTACAAAAATCTTTATAAAAACAAAGCCTCTTTTATTGTCAACCAAAACCCCAATTTCGAAACCTATCATAGTAAATCCCCAAACTCACCAAGACTCGGTGTCATTTGTTTACTAAGTATTTACAACCATTTATTGGCTTCATTTCTTCAAAATACAAGGAACCATAAGAACCCGAAATTCGATCTAGTTAGTCAAAATCAATCAAATAACAATAATATGGACAAATCATTTAAAGAAGATAAGAAACATCATTTTAGCATATATAGTTTTATACAAGCATAGCTTGGTTATTTGGTAAAACCCTAAAACCAAGAAACCTCTAGAAATGGTGAAAAATACTTAAATTTGATAAACTTCAAGGAATAGTTTCGTAATTTAATCTTTTAATTAGACCTGATAAACGTGTTGTGTCGTATCAGGTTCAAAGTTAAATGGGTTGAACATGTTTGACCCTAACCCGACCCGTTTAATAAACGGGTTGACCCGCTTAACCCGTTTAACATTTATAAAATTAAAAAAAAAATTACAAAAGTTTAGGAATCCAAATTTTATAATTCAAACTTATAAGATTGAACCAAATTCCATTAACATTATTATATTAAAAATCCAAATAAATCGTAAATTAACAAAAAGGTAAAAAGAAAACTTTATATATATACACACACAAACACACACATATATATATGCATGAACGGGTTAGTCGGGTTATTTTCGAGTTGATATATTTTACCCTGACCTTACCCGTTTAATTTTCGTGTCGTGTCGTGTCAACCCATTTACTTAAACGGGTTGAAATCTTTTACCCAAACTCGTTTATTTCGTGTCGAATTTGAGTCGGATTAATATTTCGTATCAGTTTTTACCAAATCTACTTTTAATTTGATAAATATATATTCTTGTATATCATGTCCCCCGGGCATGAAAAAGGTATCAACCATTTCACACGTGGCTTTGGTTGATGCTGCGTGGCATGCATGTAAACGCTGTAGAATAATTTGTTGACTACTTTTCGTTGACCATCTCAGCACCCATTATGTACGTATATTTATAACACTTGTGTCTAAAATAAGTTTAAATAATGTACGGTGACCTAAATATTTAGTTTATATATTTTGTACACCCATTAATCCAAGTTTAAGGTGAATTCTATTTTCCCATCCCCTTTATAAGGGGTAAGAGTTGGTGGTGTGAGTATACACGTGAGACCTAGAGGTCAGGTCAATAAATTTATGTAAGTAAAGGGGAAGAGGATAGCAACCCCCAAATTTAATGCTTCAGCGTTACAGTGATCAATTTTAAAACATGTATATTTAAACACCTTCAAAGATTAACTTCAACAGTTCTACACACGATATAAGGCCATCCTTTATGGTGCAGCTCATACCCCTCCTACAGACTGTCACATCAGCTTTACCACTACCCTACAAACTCCGTACCTTTCATCCACTATGGTACCCCTCATACCCTCATTAATTAATTGATTAAAAAAAGAAAAAAAAAGGTAGAGAGAGAGAGAAGAGACCGGCACCTGGGTACCGTCCCCTTCCCATACCGGCCTTCGATCTACCGGCCATACAAGACGGTGTTACCGTCGGCAAGAGAGGGATACCGGTCTCCTACCGGTACCAAGGTTCTAAATGACGTGAGGCGTGGCGTAACGGCGAGGTCAAGCCTCAAGCCTCACGAGTTATGGCGAGGCCATGGCGTTTTTCATGGCGTGCCCTAAGGCGGGATACACATACACTTGTAGTTGTAAATATCGATGTTTTGAATAATATCATAGCACAAGTTAAATTCATTACAAGTAATAAAACTAAAAAAGAAAGAATAACCATTGATACAAAGTATATTAAGCTTATAAAAATGGTATCATAGGTGCAAAATCAGGATTAAATCTCTTGAATATGGACTCATTACTTTTTTCACTTTTCAAAGAATTCATGCTCAGCTCTCCATGTACCGGAATGGGATTGAGTATTCATGTATTTAAGGTTTTAGTTTTAATGTTTATTTAAGTTTTAAGTCCCGTACATAGTTACCGTTTATCCCATAAGTTATATATAAAAGTAACCGCAATCCTTAAAAAATAACGTGGCGTAACGTGCCATAACGCGTTACAAGCAAGCCAAGCCTTAGAGTGGAGCCATGGGGGTTAACGTGGCGGCGACCCCAAGCCTTGGTGCCATAACGCGCCATAACGAAGCCATAACGAGTTATTTAGAACCATGACCGGTACCCATAAAGGATGTCCTAAAAATAACTTTTGTAAAATCTATATTGATTAATTATAATAATAAAGTTAAACACAATAAATAGAACTAAAAATTATTATTGATTTGTAGAACTAAAAATTATTATTGATTATAATTTTAGATTTTAACATATTATCAATATAAAATTGAATAAAAGTTTAGACTTCAACTGATTAAAAAACAAACAACATGTACATAAAAGTGGGTTTGAACTTTGCACTCATTTTGGAAAGAATATCACTTTTCTTTTTTAACTTTTGAGACCATTTCTAATGTAGGGTTTGCAATCTTGTGAGCAATGTTATTTCTGTAAGAATAGTAAGAAATGTCACATTCACATTACTTATGTTGAGACACCCTTATAATATGTATTATGTACAAGTGTGTCACATTCATATAATATGGTGAATGTTCCATTTAAGTCATGTCACTTTCATCATTTTTACAAAACATAACGTAACACTAGTATAATATAAAGGTACTCTCACCACTTATCTTCCAAAAATCTCACATGATCCCAATTAGGCAAGAGAATTTAACTTCTAAGACAGTTATTTGGCACATCACAATTTTACAGGAACATCAGGTTTGTATTATGATTAAAATATCTAAATATCATAACAAATTATTTTATAAAACAAATGTTTATTGGACCAAAATTATTTTTCAATAAAAAATGTTATATTTAGTTTAACTATAAGACGTTTTTTTGGGTGCCTAAGTTTTTTAAAACATTTTTAAAAATAGATCTAAACTATTACATAAGATATTGATATTGCAATGACCACTTTTAAGTTAACTACTCTAAAATATAATCAATATTTATTTACATCAGTTATATAGAAAGTAAAATTTTCATTATTTTTAGTTCCAAACATATATAATTCTCAAAATATGTATTTGTTCCATGGTGTTCATGAATTCAGTTTCGTTGCATCTTTTCTTTGGTATGAGATCAGTTTCATTGCTTCATTGTGCTCATGAAATCAGTTTTTTTATATAAGAAAAGATAAATAACAGCTTCTTCTAAAAAATACATAATCACCCTTTACAATTTTTTGTAACTAATTAAAAATATTAAATCGTTTTGAAATATAAACAGATAATTTAATGCAACCCAAAAATTTAAAAGTTCTAATTAAACTTTGATATTTAATTGTAGCATGACAAAATACGAACTAACCTCTACAATTAACAAAATAGTAAAATAAAACTATTTGACTGGTTATAGATGGTTCGTACACTTTGTATAAGTAGCTTTGTTTGCAAATTATCACGGGCTTTAGTGAGTAAGAGCATCTCCAAATTCTTTCTTCAAAATAAAGTATATAAGAATTTTGAGTTAATATTTCGCTTTAAACTTTTCAAAATCATCTCAAAAATAAAAGGAAATATGAGAAAGAAGAGTTTTTTTTTTTTTTTAAATATGAAGATAATTTCTAAAAGTAATTAGCAAATAAAAGCACCAAAAGAAGCTTTAAAAAAAGAGAAAGAAATAATATTTTAATAGATGAATGAAATGTTTTGTTATTATGTTCAATTATAGAGTATTTGAAATAATTTTTTTCTTGTAGATGAATGTATATTCTTTCTAAAATTTTAACTTTTAACTTTTTATTTTAAAGAAAATTAAAAAAATCTATTATAGATTTTCTAACCATTCCACTCTTGTCCTTTTTATATGTAAAGAAGTTAAAAGTGATAATATAGCCGGTTAAAACATTGGGTTAAAAAAAAGGTAACCATTCGATTACATGTTAAAAATAAAAAATTAAAAGTAATAATATAGCCAGGTTAAAACGTTGGGTAAAAAAAAAAAGGTAACCATTCGATTACATGTTAAAAATCAAGAGTTAAAAGTAATAATATAGCCAAGATAAAACATTAGGTTAAAAAAAAGGTAACCATTCGATTACATGTAAAAAATCAAAAATTAAAGTAATGATATAGCCAAGTTAAAACATTGGGTCAAAAAAAAGGTAACCATTTGATTACATGTTAAAAATTAAAAATTAGAAGTAATAATATAGCCAAGTTAAAACATTGGGTCAAAAAAAGATAACCATTCGATTACATGTAAGAAATAAAAAATTAAAACTAATGATATAAGCCAAGTCAAACTTAAAACACTGGGTCAAAAAAAGTTCACCACCATCCGATTTACCTGTCGGGGTATATGGATTCCTTTAGCATTTCATGCACTCACATAAAAGTAGACTCTTTTATATTGGATCTCACCTGTACAAAGTATACTCACATATCGATACCTATTTAACTTGTTAAAAGTTCCATTTATAATTTTTCTTAATTTAGTTATGAAGACACGTGGCAATTAATTTTAATACCATCGGTGCTCATGTGTGTACCCATGGACTTTCAATCTCATTACATTTGTTAACCTAATTTACTTAAACTATTGGATTCTATATTTATTAAAACAAAAGATACGATTAAAGAACCTTAAAATACCATTTATAAACATAACTTTATATTAAAAAAATAGAATCGAGAAATTCTTAAGATTCTTAAACGTGTTTATATGCATAGGGAGATGTACGACATGCATATATTTAATTGAAGGATGGAATGAAAGCAGGCACGAATCTACATAGGAGCATACACCGTCATAAGCAATCGTATACAGTTTCGTCTTAAGATAAAAGAAATCATATTTGAGAATGATGTTACTGTATTGTTCGTTGGGTGTCGTTATGATTTTTAAAATTAAACTTCTGATTAGAGAGGATTAATAAAAATTTCAAATGTTGACACCATTTGGATGTATAATATAAATATATATATATATATAGAGAGAGAGAGAGAGGAAAGTTCAAATGTGAATTACTTTTTGGTTGTGAACGTGAGGACAATCGAGAGCGCGACACGTGGCGGCTTTGAGTGTGGTCCCCCTCTTTAATTAATTGCCCTCCCATGAATCACGCCTAGTCATCCGTCGTGGCCTTGACGTAGCGCCTAGTCATCTGCCACGTATCGTGCTGTCGGTTATCCTCATGTTCACAACCAAAAAGTGGTTCACATTTGAACCCACCCCTATATATATAGGTTCATACAAGAATGTTGACTATTTAAGAAAACAAGAGAACTTTTTGGTTGTACAAAATCACATATGATTTAATATTTTTGAAAATATCAAACTAAAAAACATATAACTTACACAATTTATTAGTTTATCTTATATTATATTATTTAATCTTTTAAGAATAATTAAGAAAAATATAATTGAACAAATATACCCTTACCATCAATAGAGAAAAATTAATGAAATTAATGATAGAAGACCATTTTCAAAGCAAAACATACACCCTGAGGACGATTTTTAGAGCTATTAAACCACAAGTTCCATTTTCAAATATTTCAATAAACCATAGGCACCAAAATTAGAGTTTACTTTAAATCTAAAATTAAGAGTTAAGAAAAAAAATATACTAAAGTGATTCCTTCTCGGTTCTAGGGTGAAAGAAAAGTATCGCAACCAACTTCACAGAAAGAAATTTATATCTTCGTTTTAGTTTCAAAACACATATGATCTCAAAGAACAAAAGATAGGGAATAGGTGACACCTTTATCGACCCAATATTGTAAAAAACATTGATGTTCTTTTTTGTTATCACCGATTAATGAAATTCGACCAACTTTTAAAGAGGATATATAGCTCCAATTATTGCAACGTAACGTTGTCTACTTTTGTCAACATATATCACGTTGTATTATTTTGTCCACAAACATTAACATTATATTCTTTTGTCCAAATATATATATATGCCAAATTTTATCTTTAATTATTTTTATTATTATCTCATTATTACCATTATATATACATTAGAGTCTGGTTGGAACTATAACAATATTCAAATCTATATTTTTTTTAATATAATTGAATTGTTCAAGTTAATATTTGCATAATAAAATATAAAATATAATCAAGATAATTATTGAAATTTTAAAAATTTTGACTAATTAATTTTATTTTGATATTGTTCAAGTTAATATTTGCATTGCATATAAACTCATAAAACCATAAAACGAGTGATAGACAATAAAACTTACATGAAACAAAATTATTTATTGAAGTGTTCAATAGTTTAAAATGTTTTCGCATTATACACGTACATATCTAGTAAGATAATATAAGAACAACTAAACTACATGTAATTTTACACCCAAAAAAAATGATAGCTTTGTAATAAATAAGACAATACTTATCAATTATGCTTTTCATAGGAGGTTTAAACAAAGGGTATTGATCCTTTCACAACAACATTTAACAATACACAATAATCTTTTATGAATGGACCATTCTACCCTTTTAACCTTTTTAAGTTTTTACACTTTTTAACACACGACCCTTTTTCATTTAACCCACCACCGTCTTCCTCCCTCTCCGGCCGCCACCATCATCTCCGACCACCACCATCGTCCTCCATCTCTGGCCGCCACCATCATCTCCGGTCCGTCTACATCTCCGACTACCATCAACCACCACAATCGAGTATGAAAAACGGGTGGTTTTACACCGGCGACGTGGGGCTGATGAATCCAATTATCCAGATGGGTATTTGGAAATTAAAGATAGATCGAAATATGTGAGTATAAGCGGCAGAGAAAATTTGAGCAATGTGGAGGTGGAATCGGTGTTTTCACTTGCATCTGGCGGTGAATGAGGAGGCTGGTGGGAAAAATTCAAATCTACATCCGTGCTTCGACTACAACAATGCGGTTGCTGTTTGGTTGTGGTGTTGATGGTGGCAGCGGAGATGAAGAAAGTCGAAAAGGAGACGATGGCGGCCGGAGATGGAGGGTCGTGATCTCCGGTGGTCGTCGTCATTTTCAGACTTATTTGGGTATTAGGAGTAAATCCCATCGTGGAGGAATATGGTGGTGCTCAGAGATGTAGACGAACCGGAGATGATGGTGGTGGCCAGAGATGGAGGAAGACGGTGGTGGTCGGAGATGTAGACAGTGGTCGGAGATGATGGTGGCGGCCGGAGATGTGAGGAAGATGGTGGTTGGAGACAGTGACGTTCCATTCTTTTTGGGGGCCCTGTTACACTCAACGCCGATCCTAACATTTTCTAGGCCCCGAAGCAAAAATTTTAATATGGATCTATGTTTTTTCAGTTACATTATTTAATTAATAAAAAAAATTTATTCTCAATACAAAAATAAACACTTTTAGTTTAAAATTTACATGAAATTGATAAATATTTACAAACAGTATTTAAGTAAAAGTTAAATGGATTCAATGTGTGCTTATAATTAGTATGATGGTAAGAATGAAAATTTAAGTAGTAGCAAAAGCAAAAGTAATAACATGACAAGTAAAATCTTATAATATATAACACACATAATTTGATGCTCAAAAATAAAAGAATACTAATTAGTGTCAACATGTTTTGCAAAAATATATAGAACGAATAATTAAGCATTATTATAATTTGGATGTAGATTTTTTAAAATTTATTGAAGCAAAATCATTTATTAGGATTTCATAATGAAAATTCATTGGAAACTATTTTTCAATCGATATCAAAGTTTAAAATGCCGGATTTCTTTTGAGAAATAATTAAGAATTTTTGAACATGATTAAGAAAAATATGAAAACAATTAATTAGGATAAAAAACAATTGTTAGTATATAAAATAACAATTGGGATTTTAAGTTTCTCAAAAATTGTTAAACAAAAATAATAATGAGCCAAAGTATAGATAAATAATTAGAAATAAAAAATGAATAATTAGGCTTTACGTTATCATTTGTGTAATTATTTTATTTTATTTTTTGACCTATACTAAAAGTAAAACTAAAGAAAGTAGTTAATTATTTATTTTATTTTTTAATTTATAATGAACTAAAACTAAAAGAAACATAAAAAGTTAAAAATTATTCTATTTTTTAATATAAAAAACATAAGAAGTAAATTTTTTTACCAAAGGAGTGTTAGCTTAGTGGTAAGGTTTGGGCACTACATTGTGGTGAACCCGAGTTCGAGCCATAGGGGACACATTCTGGAGGTACGGGGGCTTCAACTTCAACCCCGGGCTGCATGCTTTAGCAGTCGGGCTTCGGTCCAAAAATGGGCCCAATGTGATCTGGGATACCTCTTCTAAAAAAAGAAGAAGTTAAAAATGCTACTAAAATGGATAAATATGAAAACAATTAATTAGGATAAAAAAAACAATTGTTAGTATATAAAATAACAATCGGGATTTTAAGTTTCTCAAAAATTGTTAAACAAAAATAATAATTAGCTAAAGTATAGATACATAATTAGAAATAAAAAATGAATAATTAGGCTTTATGTTATCATTTGTGTAATTATTTTGTTTTGTTTTTTTGACCTATACTAAAAGTAAAACTAAAGAAAGTAGTTAATTATTTATTTTATTTTTTAATTTATAATAAACTAAAACTAAAAGAAACATAAAAAGTTAAAAATTATTTTATTTTTTAATATAAGAAACATAAGAAGTTAAAAATGCTACTAAATCGATCGAACTCGGGGCTGTTGCAAAGGAAAGGCACGCGTTATCCAACTGAGCTATTGGCAGCTTTGTTTTTAATAATGGACTTTCAGATATATATATATATACGACTTATACTATAATAAAATATTTAGGATCTCAAGGCCCCCGACGATCGGAGGCCCTGTTCCGTGGCACCACATGGAACACCCCTAGGAACGGCCCTGGTTGGAGATGGTGGAAGATGGTGACGGGTTAAATGAAAAAGGGTTGTGTGTTAAAAAATATAAAAAAGGTTAAAAGGGTATAGTGGTCTATTCACTAAAAAATGTTGTGTGTTGTTAAATGTTATTGTGAAGGGATCACTTCCCTTGAACAAAAAATAAGGCATCCAAGCATTGTGTCACAAAATAATATTATTTAAAGAAAAATGTTTGAATGCATGTTAGCTTACAAATTACCTTATTTATAAATAATTTAGAATAATTTATAAATAGTTTTTTTAACTATTTTTTTCAATATAATTATAATTTTAATTATTAATAAGTATTAACTTTGGTAATTAAAAATTATTAACAAATTTAATATACATTATAAAATAGTAATGGTTAATTATATCAAAAATTTTAAACTTTTGGATCAACATACTTAATTGTCAAAAGGAAAATATAACAATCGCAAAAATATACTCGAGTAACATAAAAGTTTCCAAAGTTATATTTATTTTATTTCACAAAAAATTAAAATATGATAATAATAAAAATATTTAACTTAATTATTAATCATATTAAAAAATAAATTAATTTGAATACTTAAGCAATTACTAATCATATCTTAAAACATAAATTAATTTGAATACTTAAGCAATTTTATTGTTATTTATATTATATGTAATGGGTATTTAACAATATAGATTATTTTCTTAAAACACACCTCTAAAGAATTCATAATTTATTTATTTATTTTGAAAGACGAAGAATTCATAATTTATGATATATGTATACTACGATTTTAAGTTCTTTTAATTAATATATTATATTATATTATATTTTTTTCTTGTTATTTTGTTTGGGTTGATTATATTATATTATTCAAAATTTGGGTTGATTATATTATATTATTCAAAATTTGTGTTAATTATATTATTAAAAAAAAAATTAGTTACATTATGATATACTTGTAGTTGACCATTTTATCATGTCATTTTTTTTAATCTTCTTACATGTTTAATATTTTGCAAAACATAAATAATTTTTTTATCAATTAACTTATGAGCTAACAACTAGTTTATTAATTATCGATTATCTTTATCAATTGGTTTACCAAACATATATAGCTTTAACTTAACAATTACAGTTGAAAAACTGATCGCATTTGAAACTCTTTAATTCTTTTTGCTGATATTTTTTTATATATAATAAATATCTATTTTTAAAAATTAAATAGAACGCCATTTAATAAAATTACTTCAGTTAAATAATAAAACTTTAAAATTAATAGATTATATCAAAACAATCTTTCGATTATGTTTAATTCGATAGATATATTTTTCGGACAAAAGGTTGATACCGACAAAGATATTTACCATTGTTTAATGTATTTATTAGCTAATTTTATTTAATTCAAACATGCATGCAACAATTATTTGTGCACTTCAAGTTAAAATGTTATACAATAGATAAAATGAATTCAATATTTAATAAGTTGTATAAAAAGTTAAGTTGTAATAAAATACTTACTATAAAGTAGACAAACATATATATTAAATTGAGATAAACACACCTACGTAAACCTAGAGGAGTTTTATAACTCGTACCACCCACGAGGAGAATTATTTATTGCAACTAGGCAATATTTTATTATTATGTATCAAATATTTTACCCCTATTCTACTACACACACATATATATCTATATATTCGTTTGCCTATATATATAAGGTGCCAAATATTGCATAGTTGTTCCTACATGACTACATTCCCCTTTGCCTCCCCCATGGTGTCATCCTCTACAATGCAACAACCACCTATTTGCCACCCCACAACCACCACAAGATGGTGGTCGAAGGACTCGATAGCCATTGTCACAGGAGCAAACAAGGGTATCGGATACGCCTTGGTTAAGCGGTTTGCTGAGTTGGGGTTAACGGTCGTGTTAACTTCAAGAGATCAGTCTAGAGGTTTAAAGGCAATGGATTCGCTAAAGAGTTTGGGACTTGATGGTAATGTTTGTTTCTGTCAGCTTGACATATCCAATAAAGACTCCATTCGCTCGTTTGTTTCGTGGTTTCGGTCCAGATTCAATGCCTTCGATATTCTAGTGAGTACTTGCATTACTTATACTCCAATATAATGGAATGAATAATTCAGATATAATGTTAACATACATAAAGATTTAATGATCACTTTATTTACGTTGTTTTATAGATTTTAGTTTTGCTTCTAATTTTATGATCTTTAGAGCATCCACAGTGGTGGAACCTCCAAGAACCTCACTTACCATATTTTTTTCCTACATCGCTGCCATCTCAACAAACCAAACACCTTCTTAAAACTCTACAATGAAGATTTTTACAAAAACCTCAATTCCCCTTTTCTTATTTATAATTTACTTTTTATTTATGTAAATTATTATATAACAGAAAAGAAAACTTGGTTCTTGTTCAATCAATGGGTTTCAATAAGAACCTGTGACTAAACAAGAACATATGTCCCACAGTAAAGGTTTTTGTAAAAACCCTAAGACGAACTTTAGAAAGAACCTCCATTATGAATGTTCTTAAAGACCAAAATATCCATATTTTGAGGTGTAGAAAACGGTTGCCATAAAACAAAACCATTTTTCAAAATGATTGTGAAATTATTTTCAGGCAAACCAATATATTTTGAAAATATCACTTTGAAAAAAGATATCTTAACCGCAAGTCCTCACACCTATTATGATATTTTAGGGTAAATTGATAGAAATTATTTGAGACTTAAGACTAAAATATCATAATAGGTGTAAGAACTTATAAAAAACGTGGATGGAAATAATGGAGTTGGATAATTAAGTCAAGTGGGACTAGAGTTAGAGAACGACATACAATTTACCGAAATCTTACGATAATTAAATAGAAGGATGTGCATTTTTCTACCTTAATAAATTTTATATGTTTTAATCCACCTCCTTTTTATTACTTTTCCTTTTTCATTTACATATCATATATTCTTATTTGTTATCCTTAACGTTGTACTCCGCCTTTTTAGAATAGAGGACAATACATATACAAGGGTCACCTAAAGCTTCTTGTTAGGCATCATAGGCCCCCCAATAAAACCCACCAAATTTTTTCAAAAAATCTATATATTTTTTTGTTTTTTAGTAAACTTTTATTTAGAATTAATTACATGAATATGTATCGAACTTGTCACGTTTTATCATTGTATGTACTCAACTTATAAACTTATCGTTGTATGTATCGAACTTGCTAGACTTGCCATTGTATGTATCCAACTTTATCAAAACCTATCATTGAATGTATTCTACTTGTCACGAAAGTGTATCGAACTTGAGGTTTTGATAAAGTTGGATACATACAATGACAATTTTAGAAAGTTCGATACATACAATGGTAAGTTTATAAGTTGAGTACATACAATGATAAAACGTGACAAGTTCGATACATACCCATGTAATTAACCCTTTTATTTATTGGCAGCAAGAAAAAGAAGGCTTTTATCTTATTTTCTTAGAGGGTGTTTGGCATTGCTTTTTAAGGTTCAAAAGTGCTTATTGATTTATTGGGGTAGAAAAATGAGTTTTTTAAAAAAATGTTTGGATTGGCTTTTGTGGGTTGTAAAAGTCAATAAACCAATAAGTTGAGGTGTCTACCTTAGCTTATCAACTTTTTAAGAAGGGTTTGTATTAAAAAACACTTTTCAAATCAAAATGTCAAGATAAGTTACTTTTTAAAAACACAATTTCATGTCTTCTCAAAATGAAGTTTTTAAAAGCATTTTTACATTACCTAAACAATTTTATTAACTTATTGACTTCTTAAAAAAGCCAATAAGTCAATAAGGAATTTCAAAACTCAATCCAAACACCTCTTAGACCATCTCCAATGGGGTCACTAAATCCTACACTAAATCAAATTTGGTGTAAATATTATGTTCACATCTCCAATGGGGTCACTATTTTTCACACTAAATATAGTGTGTGAATAGTATAACACCAAATTTGGTGTAACACTATTTTTCACACTATTTTCCACACTACTTTTTTGGTGTAAAAAATAGTGTTACCCATTGGAGAAGATTTGGTACTAACACTAAATCTTACACTACTTTTTACACTATTTTTAACATTTGGTGTAAAAAATAGTGTTACCCATTGGAGATGCTCTTAGTAAAATATTCCATTGTTATTTTCTCAAGCTTTCCGATTCACTATGAATCAATCCATGTTTATTTTAATGGTGTAATGTATTGCTCATTTATTTTAAGTTTAAGTTATATAGAAAAATATATGAATAATAGTTTAAGTTATATAGAAAAATAATACGCAGCTTAACCAAAATAGCAAAAAATCAATTGAAAATCAAACCAATTAAATTTTCTTTATGTAGTTAACTAAACTGTCTAAGTTGAAAATCAAAATTTGAAACCGTTTTGGCTCATATGAACTATTTGGTTTTGAAAAAATTTCTAGAGACCTAAATGTACATGCATCTAATCCAAAACTTTTCTCCAAAAGATTATGTTGAATTTATTTGATTTGGTTTGACTTGTTACAAAGATTTTCATTTGAATTTCAAGACAAAGTTAAGTCATTTTAATCCTCTGGTAATTAGGAGGGTGTTTAACAAATCCTTTAAAACGAAGAAAAGTGATACGTTCATATTACTTTTTAGAGTAAATTATGGATTTGGTTCCTGTGGTTTGGGAGTTTTTATGGATTTGGTCCGTAAACTTTAATAATTATGGATTTGGTCCCTGTGATTTGCAAATTCTTTTGAATTTGGTTCTTGTGGTTTGCAAATTCTATAGGATTTGGTCCTTATGGTTTGCAAATTCTATTTGTTTTGGTCCTTGCCTATTTGCATTACCAGGGACCAAATCCAAAAGAATTTGCAAACCACAAGGACCAAATTCGTAATTATAGAAGTTTAGGGACCGAATCCATAAAAAATCCCAAACCACAGGGACCGAATTCGTAATTTACTCTACTTTTGATTTCAATAAATTTTCTAAAAAGTTTCTAGAATGGGTATTTAAGGTAAGTAAAATATCTAAGTTAGTTCTAAAAATTAAATGTAAAAAGAAAAGATCTTTTAAATTTTACTTCTATAAGTTGAAGCACTATTATTTATATGAAAGTTTTTAGAAATTTGTAGAGAAGATAAATTTATGAACTATTTCACTAATTTAATCCATGTTAAAATTGTTAAAACAAAAAAAATAGTTTGAAGTTGAGCTAGTATTTAATTTTCTATAAAGATTTTAACTTTTACTTGTTCTTTTACTTTAGAGAGTTATAAAACATCTTTAACAGCTTTTCTATAAAGTATTAAGTTCATTTTTATGAAAATGTATTTATTATATTAATTATGATAATAATGATTATATTATCTTCTAACACATAGTATACTATTCTTGTCAATAACGAAGATGCCAGTTTTTTTTCTTCATAAAGGCATCATGCATTAAACAAGAATGAAGAATCAAACCACTTGCTTAAGTTAAATGTATCACAAGGGGTAAACTATTGAAATCTTTTTACTATTTCGTAAAATCATTAAAGTAGATTAATTTTAACATTATAAAATTGAAGTTAGGAATCAAATATGAATTTTTTTTTGTGAACGTGAGAACCACTAAAATCGTACCACGTGGTATATTCAGTCTGAATATTCATGTATTATTCAAATTGAATATACAACGTGGCACGCTCTCGGCCGTCCTCACGTTCACGATGAATTCACATTTGAACCTGACCCTATATATGGTCAGGTTCAAATATGAAGTCATATTTCATTGTAAACGTGAGAACAACTAGTATCGCGCCACGTAACAATATTTAAGTCTGAATATTCATGCTTTATTCAGACCGAATAAAGTTGTGTGCATTCATGCTGAATAAAGCTTGACGCAAATTCAGATTGCCATGTGGCGTGATTTTGTTGGTCTTCACGTTCACAATGAAAGATGAGTTCACGCTTGAAGTTTTTCCTCTTTTTCGCGCCCCGCGGGGGGGGGGGGGGGGGGGGGGGGGGGGGGGGGGGGTGGACTGGTGGTGGTTAGGGGAAACCTACCAAAAAATGAAAAATCGAGTAACACTCTAATAATTCTTCATGTGGATGGTATGTAGATACCTACACATTATTGTATAAGTAATTGAAGCTTTTTTTTATACACGTTTCTAAGCCATAGATTACTTTTATGCTCAAATTAATGTATATATATATGATCGAGATGGACGATTATGAAAGATATATATCAACTTTTCACTTATTTGTAGTACTGTTATATATATACACACACACTAATGTTTCACATTATATTATTATAACAATATATTTATTGGTCTCATATGGTGTTAGCTAGCTAGTATCCGCGTTGGAGAATTGCAGACATGCTTATGTAATACGTATATAATTATATATAAGCAATTTATCCATGCGTATTCTTTAATCAGATGATTGAAATATAATACTGAATATTATTGCATTCATGTGATGTGATTGGACGGTTTTGATTATAATTGAAAAAAAAAATCCAATATATAGCTAATTATATATATATATAGAGAGAGAGGGGTGGGTTCATACAAGAACCATGTCAATTTGAGAAAACGTGAAAACGAATCTCAGCCACACATCTTCGGTTACGGTGGACGCGATCACGGAAGATTGATGCGATTCATGGGAGGGTGGAGATTATTAAAGGAGGGGACGCGGTCAAAGCCGCCTTTATTAACCGGATGAGTGGCTGAAATTCGTTCTCACATTTTCTTAAAAAGTTATATCTTTCGCATGAACCTTTCGCTCTCTCTCTCTCTCCCTCTCTATGTATATATATAGAGGGAGGTTCATACAAAAAATATAACTTTTTAAGAAAACGCAAGGAGCAATCTCAATCACCCATCTCGGTTAACAAAGGCGGCTTTGACCGGTCCCTCCCTTTAATAATCTCTACCCTCCCATGAATCGCGTCAATCCTCCGTGATCACGTCCACCGTAACCGCAAGATGAGTGGATGAGATTGCTCCTCATTTTTTTCTTAAATTGACATGCTTATCATATGAACCTTCCCATATATATATATATATATATATCATCTGATTATATATTATATCGATCAGTACTAGCTATATGGTACCAATAATATATATAGGGTAGCGATCATTTGCAAACCACTCTTAAATTACAAACTATACAAACCTCCTCATCACCCTTGATTTTAAATTGGATGGTGAAAATTAAAGGAATATTCCTAATTAAAAAAAACTATGGATATTACCATAAATATAGGACATTAAATCTTCACCATCCATTTAAAAATTAAAGGTGATAAAGAGGTTTGTATAGTTTGTAATTTAAGAGTGGTTTGCAAATGAAACCACCTCTATATATATATATATATATATGAAAAGCATGAGGAAAGTTCAAATGTGAACCACTTTTTGATTGTGAACGTGAGGACAACCGAGAGCGCGACACGTGGCGGATGACTAGGCGCCACGTCGGCTTTGAGTGTGGTCCCCTCCTTTAATTCAATGCCCTCCCCATGAATCGCGCCAAGTCCTCCGCCGTGGACATGACGTGGCGCTTAGTCATCCGCCACGTGTCGTGCTCTCGGTTGTCCTCACGTTCACAATCAAAAAGTGGTTCACATTTGAACTCACCCCTATGAAGCATAACATATATGTGATGTGATTGTGAGTGCAGGTGAATAATGCAGCTGTGTGTTTCAATGCGATGAATGAGAACTCGATGGAGCATGCAGAAAGCGTGGTGAAGACCAACTACTATGGATCTAAACTTTTCACACAAGCCATCCTTCCCTTTTCCCGCCCTTCAAATTCTCGCATTCTCAACATCTCCTCCAGACTTGGCACATTAGATGTACGTCACGTTTATTTATATATAGTCCATTTCTTTTTTAAACCTGTGAACTTTATGAATCAAAACTGACCAATCATAGATTTTTAAAAGTTTTTTTTTTTAAATTTAAAAATAAAGGGGTGGTTATCATAACCGCCACAACTTTAATCATAGCCATCGATCTTTAAGATGGACGGTTGTGATGTAAAATCTCATTATTTGTATCCATATATACTAATCGTTCGAATGAATGATTATTAAGGTGTTTTTCAGTTTCTCATTTTTTTTGCATTTTTTCCTTGAGTTGAACCTATATATATATACATGCTTTTTTATATTAATCTTGAGAGATTTTACAACAGAAGATGGAAGTTCCAAGCATATATTTGAGTTAAAATGGTTCAAATCTAGGTTAGGAGCCCCCTCCCATAAATGCAGTTTGACAATATATATAACATACTAGAGTTTATAAGATGCTTGAAATGTTCAAACATAAGACCAGACTATAAATTATCGTAACTAACAATGTTACAATAGGTTGATTAAACTTTTTTTTGGTATTCTAAAACACATTTTTAAGACATTTTTAAAATAAAATATTGTACTACCTATTTTATAATCTTTTCACATGACACTTTTTAAGTGATGTCATTAAAATAATTAACACAACACTTTATTTTAAAACCGTCTTAAAAACTTGTTAAAAATTAAGTTTAAAACCTTATATAAAATGTTGTAACACTTTTCGATGGGACGTCTTTTTATTGAGTACCTATAAAGTTAAGACCCATAAACTATCCTATTAGAAAACTTAGACATTTGCGTTCTATAAATTTAATTTTGTTGTGGGCCATATTGTCGTAGGTGTTGAATCCATAAAATCGTACACTTTAGATATCATTACAACATAATTGAGTTTATGTAACACTATAGGTGTGCAAGTATCATATAGGACCTAGGTTTATAAGACCAACTAATAGTGTGTCGTATGTAAAGGGTGCTAAACTAAGTTTATAGGATCAAAATTTTAAAATAAAACGTCGTATTAGCTTTTTATATGATAGCATGGAAAAGTGTCATTTGATTACATTTTATATCATGACACCTGTTTTTATAAAACATTTTCGAATGTAAAAAAATTAATATGATATTCTATTTCAAAAGCGTTTATAAAACATGTTAAAACGCTAAAAAAATGTGTTGTAAACTTTATACTTTTACATAGGATATATGATCAACTACTGGTCATCGCCTTGGTAATTAGCCACCAACCAGCTAATGGAACACATTTGGTCCAATAAACTTAAGTCTTGTATAAAACAAACTATCATGACAGTTACACAATATTTGCGTACTATAAACTCAATTCTTTTTGTAGTATCTTATACCAGATCGTGATTATATGTGAAACCGGGTAGATTATTATACAAAACAATTTCTTAAAGGAAAAAGAGCACCCCAAAGCATGTACTTTCACTATGAAAAAAAAACAAATCGTCATTCGCTTTGATATTAATTCTTCACTATAATAATCAATTTATTTATCAAAAGCAGAAGTTGAAGAACGCAGAAATGAAGGCTATACTTGAAAATGAAGAGAAGCTAAGCGAAGATCGAATAGATATGGTGGTGGGTGCATTTTTGAAAGACGTAAAGGACGGAAGTTGGGAGAAACAAGGGTGGCCGAAGATATGGACTGATTATTCGGTCTCGAAGCTCGCATTGAACGCATACTCACGTCTTTTGGCAAAGCAGTATAGAGGTGTGGTGAGCGTCAATTGTTTCTGTCCAGGGTTCACTCAAACGGCCATGACAGATGGCCAAGGCAAGCATTCAGCGGATGACGCCGCACAAATGGCCGCAACACTAGCACTGTTGCTGCCTTCACGTCTAACCACTGGAAAGTTTTATGCAGGCTCCACCACTCGTGGCATGCACTCAAAGTTGTAGCATCAGTTGATATGCTAAATCATACATATATGTAATATATTGATTATTGGTCGAAAACTCGACAAATAATACATTATTCGAGTTGATATATGTATTATTAAAAGTTTATATCGGTTAAACTTAAACCATTTTTGGTTATTATCAAGGGTGGCCCTGGGCATAGGCCAAAGGGGCGGGGGCCCATGGCATCATCTAGTCCAAGGGCATCATTCTTACAAGTCCAAGTATTTATCAGTAGGTTCAATTTTGAGATTTTGGGCTAATTTTATTGCTGTTGTGACTTGTCACCGCTTCATATATGCGTTCCAAATCAATCTCGGCCTGCTACAGTTTACACCGAACACGATTATATAAGTACAAAATTGAACCATTGGAACAAGATCAGCCACCAATTTATGCCAATTGCTCGTCAATTAACCTGCTTTCTATTCAATCTTCTTGTTTTCGAAGACAAGAAGAAATTTCTCAACCTATGTGAGGTTCTTTCCCGTTGTATCATTTTTCTTTCAATTAATAAAGACCCAACGTGATGATGAGTCGCCTAGCTTGACTAGGTTCCGAACGCCTTTAAATTGTTGTTTGGTTTTACGTTTGCATACTAAGGGGCATTTTTTTAACATTTCACCATGGACATTCGTAATTTCAGGACCGACCCTGGTTATTATTTGCATACAAACAATTGTCTTAAGGCAGAAACATTGCCAGAAATAATTGTGAAGGTTTATATACACGATACACATGTGATCATGTGAAGGGTTTGAGGGATCCACTTGGAATAATAGACTGTTGTAGACTTGTACTGACGTGGAATTTGGTGAAAAAGGTGTTTAATAATTTATTGAATACAAACAGAGTGAAACATAAATAGAACGTGTGTTTCATGTGGTTTGTTTAAAATCTTGTTTCTTTTTATTCAAACAAACTATTTATAATGGTATTTCTTAAAATTTCTTATTTTTTTTTTCCGATGTCATCCATTCAATAACGTTACTTTATATTCTTTTAGTGGTTAATAAATGAACTCACTCTTTTCTTTTTCTTTTTCTTTTTCTTTCTTTATCAATTTAAGAGAACGTGAAGAACAATCTCAGCCATTTTTCTTGTGATTATGCTGGACGTGATCACGGGGAATTGGCGCGATTCATGGGAGGGTAGAGATTATTAAAGGGAAGGATCGGTCAAAGCCGCCTTTGTTGACCGGATGAATGACTGAGATTACTTCTCACGTTCTCTTAAATTGATATGTTTCTCGTTTGAACCTCCCTATATATATATATATACAACTTAAATCTATTTGCGAACGTGAGGACAACCGAGAGTGCAACATGTGTCTTATTCGCCTCATATTCGATCTGAAATAATACGAGATTATTCAGTCTGAATATTATTCATGGTGAATAATACAACATTCAAACTATATAATATAGCATTCACTACTATTCAGTCTGATGTTGTATTGTTCAAATTGAATAATGCATAGTATTCAGCTTGAATAATCTTGTATTATTTAAATTAAATATGTCATGTGATGCGCTTTTGGCTATACTTACGTTCACAATTAGATTTAAGTTTTCATTTGAACTTTCATCTATGAATTGTTTTGATGCAATATTTTTTAGAGATTTGAGGATTTGGAAATTAAGATAGGAGAAGTTTGGATTTCAAAAGATTTGAAATATTTGGTGCCTTTGTTTTACAGGATTTCAAACAAAATTAATTTATATTATTTATAAACTATATATATATATATATAAAAGTATGAGAAATATTTTTTTCAACTAGTTATTACATAACAAATATTTTTAATATATTTAAAAATGTTATTATATACAAATCTTACGAAATCCTCCATGCTAGATACAGATAATTAGATATACTAAGTCTATTGAGTATTGAGCATGCATATAACATGATGATATATGTTACTTTAATCGCTTATCTCTACCTATATTGATATTCAAATAATTTTCATGCAATACAAGCATTCACATGCAAGTAGCCATTGAGTACATGATGTGGAGATGTGAACGATTTATTAAGTTATTTGGGTTGAAGAATGAATTCAATCAAATTATATAATATCCATCCATATTATAGTTTAGCAAAATTTAGAACGAGATAATTTAATATAAAAAATATGATGCATTACCATGATAAATGACTTTTAATAATTTTTCATTATAAAAAAATAAAATTATACCACATAACAAAAGTTAGTGACTTATGATAGGATCTTACGATTTCGTTCCCAAATTTTACGAATTCAAAAACGATCGCATGTAAGATCTCATTCTTAATAATTTTGTTACCAACCAATTAGATTGGTAAAATTGATCAGAGAATTAGTTGCTTTATTTTGGTACGAAACTAAAACTCCTAATTATTTGTATATCTATACTATATATAAAAGCAAATAACTCAATATGACAGTTTCTTTTGTTCAACATTTCATTTTATACATTTACACTTTGTACCCCCATAGTTAGTTATTAAATCTTATTTTAGTCCTTTACTTTTTCATTTTTTATTTAAAACCCTTATCATATAATCTAACTAATCATATATTATGAACTAAAATTTATATTAAAATTACGTTTTTTTAACAAATTATACCATCATAATCGTCTCGTCAATACCTTCGAAATAAGCCCAATATTGAATATTTTTTATTCAATTATATTATATATATTCTATTATATAAAGATAATACTTTTATTTCAATTTCGAAATTGACTATTCAATAAACCATTAGGAGGTTAATTGATTGAACACATATGATTAAATTGATGTTTACAATGATGTATATAAAAATCGGGCAATTGATACATACTTCGTGCTGCAACGCGCGCGGGTACGTTTCTAGTTTTTATAGGAAATGAATAAGAAATTGAAATTAAAAGGGTCAAAAGTGTAATAAAGTGGAGATAAAGGGTAAAGATTGTAAAGGGGCACCGCCTCTTTATGAAAAGAGCAACCTAAAACCCTTGATTGATAAACCCTAATCCCCAATCGAATTTCCCCCAAATCGGAAATCTTTTCTTGCAAGAATGGATCACATCGATGCAGCAGAGGAACGAATTGTTTCAGAGAAATTGAGGCAAAAGCTCAACGAAGTCAATTCCGCTGCTCAATCTCATCTCGCCGTTGTTCAGGATCATGTCAATTTCACCCTCCAGGTTTCTACTTTTCTCTATGTATATGTGTGTATATATATATATGTATGTATGTATGTATATGTGTGTGTGTATATATGAATGTGTATGAACTGTTTGATTTGGAATTATTGAAATTGGGGATGTAATGTGCAGAAAGCGTACTTCAAATGTGCGTACGAGTGCTTTGACAGGAGGAGGAAGCAGGAGGATATAAGCATGTGCGTTGAGAATTGCAGCATTCCAGTTCTTCAAGCTCAGAATCTCGTTGAAGGAGAGCTCGCCAAGTTTCAGGTTGAAATCTATCTTCTTATCCATGTAGTTGATTGTGGAAATTAGATCTTATTAGTTGTTTTATGCTTATCGTGTTTACGGTTATGAAACGATTTAGAAAGCGTAGAAGGAAATGTGTTTTTGCTACTTACAAAATCGCAACGTCTTTCGGAATCTGTGTGGTTATATTATATGCATACAGAGTAGATATAAGTAGAGACTAGAGAGCTCAATTGCTTCATCTAATATCCTTGAGATTTTTGGTGATGATATATTTTTCACATATCAATATTTGATCTGGACTTTGGTTGCAGAAGGTACACTGATACACTGAAATTTATACAAAATGGCAAACATTTTTTCTTAAGAAACACCATGCATAGCGAGGTTCTTGTTATGAAGTTCCAACGATTATGTGCTTAATGCTGCTCTGTAATCCGGATGACTCTTGGTAGCTAGTGGAACCCTATATAGATAGTGCGATGTTGTCCTAACAGCTTATTACATTCTTGCACATTTACCTGCATTTGCATATACATTGAGCCTTCTAGGATCATTTTAGATCATTCAATGACCACTTCGAAGCCCAATTGTGATGTTAGAATCAGTGACTGTAAGTTATGTATTCATGTTTGTAACAAATGCATTTATGCAGCTTGGCAATTTATAATCTTTATATTATTCAAGTTATGCTGATAGTTCAATTAACAAACTCGATAGTATTCTCATTCTTTTCTAATTTGGTCCAAGACTTGACACCACATTGTACAATTATTCGATGCTATTTAGCAAGACATGGATAATGTTTTATCAGCGTCACTTTATTTGATGCCTCTAAAGACTGTTGTGAAGGGAATTTTTGAGTGATTTGTATGCCACATAGATTTGGCTTTCCACCGAGGGGTCAAAATGGTTTGTAAATACTACACGCTTTTCTGGCTGACTTAAATGAATAATTGGCTATTTTGTTTGTGTACGGACCATTTGTGACTGGTTATGTGTCCAATAGTTTTGGGTATTACTGACTTGAGAAAGGTTTATGGTATGTGATGGCAGTACGATTGATGAAAAGCATATTTCAATTTTACATGCACTTTGAGAAATAACTGTCACTGCTCCTGTTGTATATAATGTGTGATTTTCGACAACGGTTGTGCCTTGCTTTTAGATTCCCAGGGTCATGTGCTTTGCACAAGTGTTCTTCCCTTAATTTTGAAAGACTGTTGGCAGCAGTAGTGGTAAGATTGGCACGTGTAATTCTCATAGGGACCGTTTGGCACATGAGGTAGTACAATACAACAACTTATCCCACATTTACTGGGGCATCACAGGACCCGAGTTAGAGAAAATGAAAATGTATTTTTCCCGTCCCACCAAAATAGGTGAAATAAATATAAAAATCAGGGAATATCAGACAAGATTAGTAAATTACTAAACTACCCATGTTAGATTAGAACCTTTAAATATTCCACAATTCTTCCCCGGTTACCGCACTTTTGCCTGTCCAGCCCGCGTACCAAATTTCCCCGTAGAGTGAGTGTGTTTTGGGTTTTGTGAAACCAAACCTGTTATATCTCAAGAAATAAGATGTATTAGTTTTCTAATTACAAAAGTGTTTTCATTTTTAAGTTTTTACAGTGAGGTGGAAGTTATCAGAAAGAATCACAATTACAATATCTCTTGTGGTTTTCTAAAGTTAATGATTAACCCACCTGATGATGTTCAAAAAGTCAAAAATTCATTCCAATTTATGACGTAATTGGGTTTTTGCTGTGGGATAATTTAACGTTTCTTTTGTTGCATACAGGAACGATTGAATCGATCGCTGATGGTATGTCAAGACAAATATGAGTCAGCAAAACTCCAAAAGATTAGGACCGATGCGACAAAGGATATGGAATCATGCGTGAACCAGTCGATCGAAGAAAACGTTAAGGCATTGCCGCATCTAGTTGCAAAGTTGAAGGCTTCCCTCTCCATCAATCCTATCACAGAGGAATGAAATCTGCATTTTCTTGTAATAATCATGGCAAAGATTTAAGATACTTGGTTAACATATATTTAACCTTTCTTGATGACTAAATTTTTATTCTGGCTTCACTGAATGATCTTTATCACAATTTAAATGAACAAAAACATACTATAACAACTTTTTTCAAGACTGTGACAGAAAGTTTGTTATTTGGTTGTTCAATTAAGTCTTGTACGGATAAAAATGTTTTTACTGTAAAGTAGTTTGCATCAATGCATGACATAAGATGATTTGTTGTTTGGTTGTCTTAAACAATTTGAATGTCATTGTCTTACTAGATGAGCCATGACCGATATGGCTTACCGAATTGGCTATACAAGTTATTAAGTCCTTTAAGTTGCAACTAAACAACCCCTGTGGTAATGCTTGATTTATTGGAATCTAACGAAATTTGAAAGAATTGGAATAATGACATTCACACGTTTGATTTATTCTTTTAAGGTTTTGGTAAGTGGGATCCTGTCATCACATATTTTTGGGAAAACTAGTATGATATTGTATTCATTACCTTACATTACTTCCAACCACAACGGTTGTTGTGGCCGCTACTACCACTGTCATTGTCATTCCCATTATCGCCTTTACCCCTACCATAGGAGGTGTTCATCTGTTAAGTTCCCAACGGAAGTTCCCAACAGATTTAGACGGATCTAATCTAATCAGCTAATGGATGTTGAATTTTGTATCTCATCTAATTCAATCCAATAGATAATTGGGTCAGATCAAATTCATCCATTGGATAAAGATACTACTATACTAGTAATTTTATCCATCTAATATTTTTTTCAACCAATCATTGAACTGTTTTAACCAATTATTCATATATTTTCAATTTTATTAGAAACCATTATGCAAAAGTATCAACTAAAATAATATCGTAAAATGTTAATAAATTATAAATAGCCATTAAGTGGATGGTAGTTGCATGATAGTTGAAGCTTGAAAGGTCATTAGATTGGATTGAATAGTTTGATTTTATTGGATTCTCATCTACCATCCAAGAACCGAGTAATCCAACTTGGATGTTGAACCGACCACCACCACCGCCATCATACTACCTCCATCCCATCATCAGCCCCAACTATTATATTCAACGAACCAAACAAACATATTCAAATTCTCTTTACAGGTTACATTTCAATTCCTACCAACCTAACGCTTGAACAAACCTGATTAAATCCCATCCCATTTCAACATATTTCATTCCATGAACCAAACTCCACCTAGTTCTGATACCAGTATTAACCCATGATCCACGTAAAAGTTAGACCAATAGTGTTTTGCATGGATATCGAACAACATACAATTTGCCTATTACTTAACAATTTACATCAATAAAATAATATGATTGTGAATAACAAAAAAACAGAAAGGCTAATAATTTTTTTCAAGAACAATATTTTGTTTACAAAGTTGTAACACGTTTTCCCCAACAATTTATAATAGGTTTCTCTAAAAGTTTCAAATGAAATAAATTCACCAAATTTTATTTAAAACCTACAGCATACAAGATGGCTTTTAAGACTTGCCTCATTTTGATGGTGCTGCTGGCTCATTCTTGTGAGATTCAAACTTATCAATAGCTACTTGAAGCTCATCTGAACCTCCAACAGCTCTCATGGTGTAGAAATAAACTCCAAACACAAAACCTGTTAAGCCACCTGCAACCACCAGATTCTTGGTTTTCGGTGCAAGACTGCCAAATCCAGCCATCTTAATCACCAAACAGTCGTTTCTCTACTTATCTGAAATCCATTCAAGAAATCACAGCACCAAATTATGGAACCATCAATCACATGGCTGAATGAAAGCAGCGGGTAAAATTAAATGGAAGTTCGTTACTGGAAACGGAAAGTACAACTCACTATGATGCTAACACATCAATCAGTAGAATTGGTCACGTCCCCTGATATGAAACGTTCCATGGTTGAATCAAGTAGAATCGAGGGCTTTGTATCATGTATGGGAATAGAAAGCTCTTATTACTTCCTTACTTCCAAAATGAGGCTTTGTTTGGTACATGGTAGTATGATACAGGTGATACTGGAGTAATTGGACAAAACAGGATAAAACTCATTGTTCCACGTTTGGCATAACATCAGACACGACAAAAACCTACTGTTCCATGTTTGGGATGACATGGAACAAGGACTGTGTGGGACTGGATGGGACAAAAAAAAAAGCTTTTTTTGTTCCACCTATTTTGGTGGAACATGATGGGGGTAAAAGAGATACATTTTTAGGATTATGTAATCATTATACTTATTAATTTAATTAAATGACAATTTTTCCATTTGATGACAAGGGAAGGAAGTAAGGAATTTATCATCTCATAATTAAGGACAAAATTGGAAAGTAGATGCTTACTTCTGAAAGTGGACACTTAATTGGGACAAACTCAAATAGACACTTATTTTGGGATGAAGAGAGTATAATATTAGTTTTGATATTTGAATGATGCTCAAGCTTCAAATACGTATCGTATTATAAATTATAAAGTATAAACTAAGCACATGATACAATGGTTGAATGAAGTGGTGCTAACTGCTAAACTTACTGGACCATATAGAATACATGAACAACAGATAAATGGCATCTTATTAGCATCCTTTAACAAGCCAAACTAGAAATGTGCATAACCCTAAATAACCTTTCAATTTCAGGAGAAAAAATCATTTGCAGAGCAGTTTTTTTTTTTTTTTTGGAAGAGGTATCCCAGACCACTTTGGGCCCATACTAATCCTCGGCAATTTTGGGCCGAAGCCCGACTGCTAAAGCATGCAGCCCGGGGTCGAAGCCCCCGTACCTCCAGAATGCGTCCCCCCCCCCCCCCCCCCCAGGGCTCGAACTCAGGTTCACCACTATGTAGTGCCCAAGCTTTACCACTAGACTAACACTCCTTTGGTATTTGCAGAGCAGTTCATTAAATAAGAAAATGAAGCAAGGAAGCGTGCCAAGACATTTACTTACACACTCACACCATCTGAACAGTTAAGCAGCAAGGTTTGCAAGAAAACCAATAACACGACCATTTTAAATCAACAAAAGAATCGGAAAAATTCCTCATAGCAGCCTCTTAGGTAGTTCTGCTTACGTATTTACTATTTAGCAGTAGTTTCATATTGAATTTACATTTAGTTTTCTATGTGCGTTTTTGTGTTTATAAGCCTGAATATGCTGCAATTTTAAAGACCTTAAAATTCTCAAGATGTTCCATGATCTTATTTATCTAGTTTTTGGGGCCAAAATAATCATATTTTGAGATGCAAATACAAAAATTGCAGCAAAACTGCAACATAACTAGTTTTAGAGGATTACCTAACTACAGTTAAGTTTGATCTCTTTGAAAGCACACATCCATACAACACACACATAGCAATAGTTCTAAAAGTCATGGAAGATATATTACCCTGCCAGTTTAACAATCACTAACAGTGTAGGTTGAAGATGACAGCACCTACATCAGCTATTTTCTCCACCCCAATGCCCAAATTTGATTTCCTTTAGCCCTAATTCGTTGTCACTGAATTTCACTTTTTCAGCTACTGATTTAGAATAATATCATAATCTTAATTAGGGCATACTATTCATCATCATCGAACTTCCCAATAAACTTGTTTTTATACCCTAGAAGAATCGCAAAAACAATAAACTCAAAGCACAATTCGCTAAAACACCAAAATGAAATGTACAAATTAATGCAATTGAGTTTCGAATTACAATCAATCTGATTTTCTTACGAATTAGAGTTCACAGAAGAGATGAAAGGCATAGAAAACTTACGAATTGTAAAGTTGCAGAAGTCGATAATAGGATGAAGAAGCTGCCGGAAAGAGATGCGACGGTTATGGCGGAGAAAGAAGGCGATCGCCGATCAGTTCCAATAAAGAGAAGAAAACGGCGAAGAGAAGACGGGAGGATAGTTTCAAAGATGACCCCGGGATAAGCTTAAACTCTCCCTTCGAATCCCTCTCTTTTCCTTCGTTAAATGAAACTCGAGGGCCCTAAGGAGGCGTTTGGTATGCGGAATGAAATTCGATGGAAATGGAATTTATGATGGAATTTGACTTTGAGAGAATTGGAATGGAATTTGATGTGGTTTGACCATGCATTTTGGTCGTGTTTGGTTGGATGGAATTGGAATGGAATTGTAAAAGGTAAGGTGAGGAAAAACCAAAATGAACTATAATAGAAAAAAACGAGAAACTAAGACTAAAAAATCGAAACCGAAAATCGAAAATGGTTCGTTTTGGTTTCCATCTCGAGCGGAAGAACGAACCGAGACGAAAACCGAACTCCAACTCAACCGGGAAAAACAGAACCGAGCCAAAAACCGAAATCGGTTCGATTTCAGTTTTGGTTTCCATCTCAACCGGAAAAAAACCAAATCGAGCCAAAAATCGAAAACAGCTCAATTTCGGTTTTGGTTTTCATCTCGACCAGAAAAACCAAACCGAGCCGAAAAACCGAAACGGTTCGAATTCGGTTTTGGTTTCCATCTCAACCAGAAAAACCAAACCGAGCCGAAAACGAATTGATCGAGAAAACGAAACGAAAACCAAAAGCGGCTCGATTTCGGTTTTGGTTTACATCTCGATCTGGAAAAACCGAACCGTAAACCGAAAGAAGTTCAATTTCGGTTTTGGTTTCCATCTCAACCAGAAAAACCAAACCGCACCGAAAACGAATTGATCGAGAAAATGAAACGAAAACCAAAATCGGCTCGATTTCGGTTTTGGTTTGCATCTCGATCTGGAAAAACCGAACCGTAAACCGAAAGAAGTTCAATTTCGGTTTTGGTTTCCATCTTGATGGAAAAAAACCAAACCAAACATACTCGGTTTCCCCAAAGACTGAACCAAACCGAACCGCTTTAAGTTATATTATTTTTATTTTATATATATAATATAACTTGATTATTTAATTAATACAAAAAACCGAAAAGCTAACTGAACTGTAAAAGGATTGAAATGAAAGAGCGATAGATGGAGATGAGAAAACGATAGATGGAGAAAACGATAGATGGAGAAAACGAGAGGGGAGATTCCAATGAATTCCATGGGTTATAGCAAGGAATGATGAACTATGTGCTTGATGGATTTTAAAGAATTTAAGGGATTCTTTTCCATGAACCAAACGGAACCATGGAATTTGGTCAATGAATTTGGCCATTCCAATTCCATCAAATTCCGCGAACCAAATACCCTCTAAAAGAATTTTGTTTTCCTTTCCGATCCTTTTTCTTTCCTTCGCTAAAAAAACTCAAGAACAGCGTGTAAAAGATGAAGTAATTGCATAATGCAACCTTTTTTAGCAGTTTTTATTTTGGATCGGTTAAAAAAATATCAGTCGATTTCATAATGTAAAGGGCATACATACTCAGCGGTTATGGCTATTGGAGCATCCCATGCTTCGAACCTATGACCATTCGATTTTGGACAAACACTACCCTCGTTCATTACCAACTGAGCTAAGTACCGTTGTCTATCAATATAGAAAATTAATCAAAACCTCAAAATAAAATTACATTTATCCTAACAAATTCTTTATTTTTCACATATTTCAGTATTAATTATATTATTAAAATATTATAATATTTTATCATATCAATAAAATTTTAATAATAACTTTATACGATTTAATAATACTTTAGTCTTATTGATAAAAATAAATTAAAACTGATTCCTCTCGGATCTCATTAAAATACAATTTTATAAAAACTTTATATAAATTAATAATATTTTAATCTTATTGATGGAAATGAATCCAAACCGTTTCTCTTTGGACTCGTATTAAGTTTTAAAAAGACTCTTTAACTGCAGAGTTCTAAGAACCTATCATGCACGGTTTTTGTTTCTAGTATGAAACAAGTTCCACCAAAAAAGGTCTCATGCTAAGGGGGTACCGGGTATCCACATCCTTACAAGGCGTGTTTCGTTTACCTCTCTAACCTATGTGAGACAGATGTTTAAGAATAAAAACTTCAATACATTTCAGTTCATATACATTATTTATATTAATATGATAAGGGTGTAATTTAAAAAATACAAAGGCAGGGGATTAAAAGTAATTTAATTATCTAATTATAAGGATATAAAGTGTAATTAAAAGGAATTGAATTTTTAAGTTGGGGGATTAGGATTTTACATAGCTTGTACATTGTGCTTAATAAATAGTACTCTTGAAAGTTGAAAAGTTGGAAAATTAGACGGCAAATTCTTTTTATATATAAAGATTATTTTGGAATAAATCGATATACTATGAGTTATCACGAAAAAAATACTAATTATACACCTTATTTTTTTTAAGAGTGTTGCTATCTAGACACCTATCTATATACCTATCAAGTTACCAATAAATGTCTTTTTTTAATTAATGTTGTTCCTTTCCCACGTCCCTATAAACTTTAACAAATTCCCATAGTCTCATGATAATTTTTTTTTGTTTTATCTTTTTATATAAGTAATTATTATATTATATTTTAACTTTCACTTTTCAAAATAAACATTGTATTAATATTAATCTTTTTTGTTTTTTTTTATATCATTGTCATTGTTAAAGAATTCGAGGTATTAAAATTTTAAAACTTAAATTAAAATAATGAAGAAACCATAACTTCTAACAAATCAAATCTTATTAAATAAATCAAACTTCCTTTAAACTTGTTCCAAGTTAATATACAAATGAACATTCAAAAATTTGAAATTAATTTCCATTCACCTACAGTAACATATTCGAATGTACAATTATTACTATTATTACTAATTTTTAATTAATAAATTTTTTTAATTATATTTCATAAATTTAAATAATTAAATTTGTAATGCTTTGCAAAGATAATTTATTAAGTGCTTAGTTTTATTTTATTTTTCCAAAAAAAAGTGTTTAGTTTTAATAATAACAATTAAGAAAAATAATCTTGATAATATTATATTTATCACTAACAAAATTATAAAAATTATAGTAATAAAAAAATAATAATATGTTTTTATTATAGATAAAAAAAATCATAGTGATATAAAGTACTTATTTAAAAAAAGTATAAAAACTTATTATGTAATATTGACTATTAATAAAATAAAAGTAACAAAAACTAAGTAATCAATGATGGCTAATAAATAAAGTAACTAAAAGAAGAAATAATTAAGTAATAATTATATGTAGCTAGGTGTCTATATAGCAATTAGATAGGTGTTCTAATAGAATTACCCTTTTTTAATTTTTTTTGAAAGGCAGCATATTATTACCATACCACAATCACCAACCAACAAAACTACAACCATTAGTCCCAACAACAGCAAAGTGAACAACAAGAACAGCAGCGAAGTTTGCAAGGAGCAAACCCATCAAACTAAAACAAAGGAAACAGAAAACGAAACATAAAACTCAGACACCACCATGACAGAACACTTGCTGGAAGTGCTGTCAAAAATTACGGCACCATAACCAGCTAGTTGCAGCAGTAGCTAGTTCATCCACGAGCACGAAACTGACTCCGAACCGAATCAAAACACATAACAAACGCGTTCCAAAGACAGCCTAAGACCGAAACAGCTATAAGGAGATTGACCACCATCCGTTGATCAGATGAGCCGTGCGTCGACCAGCAGCAAAAACAGAGGAAACCGAACCAGTATTCGCAGGAGTACCCGTAGCATCCGAAACCTACGAGATCTTTTCCCCGAAACAAACATCGTGAACCACGCCGAGTGTGCAGAAATCTGTCCGGATTTAACCAGCCCCGGACAGCCACGAGAACCAGTCTAAGAAACCTTTTTTTGACTTGTTGCTTAACCATTCGAAAGATAATCTTTGCCATTCAAAGAAACAGTCGTCCAAGCTCTTTCTATTATTTTCAAACACTAATCTATTTCTATTGGACCAGAGTAGATAAAGGAATGTCCATTTTACACCAACCCACCAAGCTTTATCTTTAAGTGACTGAATGAGGTTGTCATCTTCTTGGAGGAATTGTGCAACCGAATCAACACCACTTGTTGGTTTATTCCACCACTTCCCCACCCGACTCCAAAGCCTATTTACCTCCCTGCATTTGATGAACGCGTGATCAATATCCTCGATCGACTCTCCGCATCTCGGGCATAATACCGAGTTGAGATCAATACCCATTTTATCGAGAGCTACTCTAGTTGGAATTCTACCACGTCTAAGTCTCCAAATGAAAACATTTACTTTTTTTGGAACAAAAGGAGCCCACACCGTCCTCTCTTCTCCCCCACTCGCTTCACCTCTAAACGCCAAAATTTCTCTAAGCTTATGGACGGAAAAACCTTTCTCCGAGTCAAAACTCCAAACCCAAGAATCCTTCTTATTTATACTTGGATTCCACCCACCCAACCTACTTTCAATAATATCTAGCTCTCCCAAAGCTCTCCCCCTTGGTTCGCGATTCCAAGACCACTTCCACACCCAAATGTCCTCCACCCAAACCCCCCGATTTGAAATGGTTACCCCCGGATTTGCATCTAACCGACTAATCCTTGGGAACTCGGACTCAAGGGATCTATCTCCCAACCACCGATCCTTCCAAAAACGTGTATCGCTCCCATCCCCCACCACTTTACGGAAAGAATCCGAAAAATGGATACCCAACCCATCTAAACACCCCCCACCTTTACAATATTTTTCCAAACCGAACCCCCACCCCCCCGAATGTCACTTTCCGAATCTCCTAAACCCCCCTCCATACCATAAATCGACTTAATCAGTCTACCCCACAAAGAATTATCATCCACCCGAAATCGCCACCACCACTTTGCTAGTAAAGCCCAATTCATATCTCTAAGGCAACCAATATTGATCCCTCCTTTCTCAAACGGTTTCAAACAAGTGTCCCAATTAACCCAAGCATGAGCTTTATTGAGCATCTCGCCACCTCCCCTCCCCCCTCCCCAAAAGAAATTTTTACGAATACTCTCGATCTCACTAATCACTCCACTCGGGGCACGAAACAAGGATAGAAAATATAGCGGTAGACTACCTAGTACCGATTTGACAAGAGTTAATCTTCCTCCAAAGGAGATGATCCTCGCTTTCCACGATGCTAATCTCGATCTCACCTTCTCCACAACCGGTCTCCAATTTAACTTTTTGCTCATCGAGGCTCCCACCGGTATCCCGAGGTACGAGAAAGGTAATGATCCTCCTACACAACCCACACCCATCGCCCAACTGTGAACTTCCTCCTCTTGGACCCCCAAACCAAAAATCTTGCTCTTTCTCATATTTATTTTTAAACCCGATATGGCATGGAAACAATCTAGAATTTTAATGAGATTCCGAATGTTCCTTAGACTCCACTTTGCAAAAAAGATCGCGTCGTCAGCATATTGAAGATGCGAAATTTCGAGACCCTCGTTACCTATCAAAAGTCCTCCAAAAAGCCCTTTTTCTTTTGCTTCCTCCACTAATAAGTGTAAATTTTCTGCCACTAACAAAAAGAGAAACGGCGCCAATGGGTCTCCTTGCCTTAGCCCTTTCCCCATCAAAAATTCCTTCGTGGGAGACCCATTAACTAGCACCGACATAGAAGATGAGTTAAGGCATGCGGCTATCCAACCGATCCATTTCTTACCGAAACCCATGCGATTCATCGTCTCCAACAAAAAGTTCCAATCCACGGTGTCGTAGGCCTTTTCAAAGTCGACTTTGAAGATGAGTCCCTTCCTTTTCCTATTACGAATGAAATCGACCACTTCATTAGCAATGAGTACCCCATCAAGGATATTGCGGTCCTTTATGAAGGCACTTTGGGGATCGCTAACGACTTTACCGATCACCTTTTTTAGCCTATGAGCAAGCACTTTCGACACCACCTTATAGATAACTCCTATTAAGCTAATCGGTCGGAAGTCGCTTAAACCCAATGGGTTAGCAACCTTTGGAATTAGCGTTAAGAAAGAGGAGTTGCAACCCGGTCCCAACGCTTCTTTGTCCCAAAACCACCTCATCGCGTTCATGAAATCAACTCTTACTACCTCCCAAAATTTTTTCACAAATCCGAATGAGAAACCATCCGGACCGGGGATTTACTACTTCCACACTCTCTAATCGCTTGCCAAACCTCGGTTTCGTCAAAGGGAACCTCCAACCACCTTGCATCCTCCAACGAAATTCTTTTAGTTTTTGAGCTATTGAAGCTCGGTTTGCCTTCGGGATCGCGCGCAAATTTATTTTTGAAATAATTGAAAACGTGCGTCTTTACCTTTTCCGGATCTTCCACCCACTCGCCGTTTATTTCCAAGCCTCGCAACGCGTTCTTTTTTTCACGATTTTTGATGGTTGCATGGAAGAATTTGGTGTTATCATCTCCTTCCAACAACCACTTCAACTTGGCCTTTTGGCGTAACAAGCCGTTCTTTTTCTCCTCAAGTTCCAACCAACCCTTTCTACTTTCTAACCATCTCTCCCTTTCACAATCATTCCAACCACCAAATTCTGCCTTCTCCTCTAATCGGGTGCATTCATTCCGAGCTTCCACAATTTTTTCGTCCAACAATCCAAAGTGTGCGATGCTCCAAGATTTTATTTTCACCTTCACTTGCTTGAGCTTATCCCTCAAAATTCTATCCGGATCCGACGATCGTATTTCGTTGTTCCAAGCTTCTTTCACTACTCTCTCTAGCGATTCTTCCTTCAACCAAACATTAAAGAATTTGAACGGTTTTGGTCCAAAGTCCTTCAAATCTTCGCTAAGAAATAGCGGTAGGTGATCCGACCCTTTCCTATCCAACCCTCTAACTCCCAAAACTTTCCACGCCGCAACGAAACTTTGGTTTAATAGGAATCGGTCCAATTTACTAAACTTAATACCATCATCACTGATTCTTGTGAATCTTCTACCCACCAACGGAATTTCCATTAGACCTCCCTCATTTATGAACCCGTTGAAATCGTCCATACCACTTTGGTTGCACGCAGAATTGAGTCGCTCGTCAACTGTTCTTACTTCGTTAAAATCACCAAAAAAACACCATTTAATATCCTCATTAGCCAATACTGACGCTAACTTCGACCACAACTCCTTTCTTTCCGAAATTGAATTGGGTGCATAGACATTAACAAAACCCATCAAGCCATCAGCCCCACCCAATTTCCCACCGTAACCAAAAAATTAGTATCCTTGTGAACCTGATTACAAGTGAATGTGCTGCTGTCCCAACAGGTTAAGATCCCTCCTGAGTTCCCTATCGAAGGCACATACTCGAAACTATCTAAAATCCCCCTCCCGCACAGATTATTTACTTGAGCGACATCCCAACTTTTAATTTTTGTTTCTTGAAACCCAGCTAGTTCAGGTCTGTGTTTGATAATTAACTCCTTAACTGCCGCTTTTCTTGAAACCGAACCCAAACCTCTACAATTCCAGGCTAAAATCTTCATAATGGAAAACTGAGGTGCGAGACTTACTTACCTTGCGTTTACTGCTGAGGATCACCCTCCCCCTCACCAGATGGTTCCGCCGCTTTCCAAACCACTCCAATCATTTCTCCGAATTCCTTGATTGCTTCCTCTGAATTTTTGCCCCCCAAATTATTCGAAATCGAGTTCTGATGTAGTCTTGCCTCCTTTCCTCTTGGTTTAATTGATCTTCTCGAACTTCTATCAGAGGCTTCGCTTCCTCCCTCTCTATCCCGATGAGATGCCGATTTACGATTTTTATTCCTAGCGCACTTCTTCATCAAGTGAAAACTTACCTTCCCGCGTCCAAAGCTCATCGGTTCCCCTAATCTTAATTTCGACTTTTGAGAAGTAATTCTCCTTTTGGCGATCAATCCCTCCTTGATGCCCTGTTCCATCGAATTGAGATGATCGAGAGTATCAGGAACTTTCTCCCCTTCAATGCGAATGCCCACAGCGTCGTTCTGCTGGGGTACGCCTATGAAATTTACTGAGCATACTGAGATTTCCTCTGTGTTGGATCTATCATGCAGTCCATCTTCTTTGGGTAATGGGCTGATTCTAGATAGGCCCACCCTAAGTGGAATCGGATTTGGGCCTTCATTATTCACAAAACCATCTTTAGTGGGCCTGGGTGAGATAGGTCCACTTGAATTAAACTCCATAACGTTCTCTGGAAGCTTCGTATCCTTAAGCGACTCTGACATCTCCCTTTTTCCATTCGACTTTTCGATTTTCCCAACATCATCATCACCTCTTGCATTGGAATCAGTACCTCCGTTGTTTGTGACGAGACCCTCAACCGGTTGCTTTTCCGACCCATCTCCGATCTGTGCTTCAACCGGATTGTCGCCGGCCTCACCCTCTTTCCGATGGATATTGTTGACATCGGCTTTTTCCCTTTCCGTATTGCTGTCGTGCGTGTCTTTTGAATCCGACGACCAATTTGATTCCGCTTCTGATTCCTCTTGCCAAAACTCTCCTCCATCTGAATTCTCACTCTCAATTATCTTTGTAAAAATCATCGACTCAACATCTTCTTGTTCAGAGACCACTATTCTGTAATAGAAATGACCAATTTTAATGTTTCCGATCTCCTGGATTGGAGTCCGAATTGGTGTACAGATCAAAACCTTTCCTTCGTTCAAAACTGCGTCTTCCAGCAAATTGCAATTCCGTGTTCTCAGAACTTGTCCCCATTTGCCTACGATGGACGTAAAAACTTCTTCTTTCCATCCGTGCAATGGAACCCCTGTTACTTTTAGCCACGTTAATCTTTCGATCTCTCTATAACCAACGGACCACCGGGTTAAATTTTTTACCCAAAAATGAATCCCGTGCTTCGGGTTTTCTTCCACCGAACGAATGTTGTCTTCGTTTACTAAGTAAATGAGCACTTGTTTGCCACCCAAGAACTTTATATTGCTACCTTCCCAAATGTTCGAGATTAATTTGGATACCGCGTCCAGGTTATCAGTTGAACCTATTGATCCAACTAAACAGTTTTTTAGAAAATTCGCGTTAACCACATCCTCCTCCCACTCACCTAATGATATCTCCTGAAAATCCGACTCCCCTCCCAACCTATTAGGCTGTTTATCCGAATTAAGCCTTTTGACTGGTTGGATTCCTTCACAAACTACATCCTTGTAAGACTTGGTCGCTCTTTTCTCTCCTTCCTCCTTTGTCTTGTTGTAATTGGAGGACATAACTTGATGCGTGTTCGCGACTTTCTCGTTTGCAACTCCTATCTTAGTTGATGCCTTGTAGAAAATCAATTTGAAGGAGCCGATCCACACCTTGTCTAATTTTTCCTTCAAATACCAAGGGTCTCCTTCCCACCTAAATCTGATGAAGCCAAACTTTTTTCCATTCCGCAATCTCTTTCGAGCCATGTATATATCTGAAGCATCACCAATTCTTTTGAAAATCCTCCACAGCTCCGGGACCTCTGTCGATTCCGGAAAGTTAAAGAACAAAAAGGATATCTCCTTTCGATTCGATCCCCTCTTGAAATCCAGCTCTTTGTAGTTACCGCTATATCCTCTAACTCCAAGCCTATGCCCCGCTCTCTCTCTCGTGTCTCCATCCCCCCACCCCCATCTCTCCGGTCGAACGCTCTCTCTCTCTCTCTCACTCTCTCTCTCATTCTCACTCTCTCTCTCATTTTATATAATTACCCTTTTTTAATTAATAGTCTCACAATTTTTTTTATCACTTGAGTCGATTACAATGTTCGATAATATAGAACTTATTAGTTATAATTTATTACATATTTTAAAAGAAACAATTAGTGATTACGAGACAACTTCATCTCAAGTAATACCGATTTTATTAACTTTAATATATTATATGTGATCTTCGATCTATTAAACATCAATATTTTTTTAAAAACTTTTCACCACTGCGCAAACATAATACTAATCATCACAGTTATCCTAATCCAACAAGTTTCATATTATGTGATTCTTGAAAGAGCAATAAATAAGATAAAGACTTGAAGAGGTAGAGATATGAGCCCATGAATTAAATGCAAAAGTTTTCTTTTTAAGGACAATGAATTAAATGCAATCTTTTTATAGACAGAAAATTAAATGCAACCTCAACCAAATTAAATGCAACTTTTGAGTCGACATGGCTTATGTAAGGGGACCCTATTCCCATAGGCCAAATAATTTTCCCCTACCATCCACACATGTGACGGCTCTTGCCAATGGTGTCGGTCGTCACATTAACGTCACATCAGTTTTTCACTATCTTAGCAAAATCTTACCAATTCAACCACACTCATATCAATCTAAATAATTAATAAAAAAAGAGAAAGGAGAGAGAGAGAGAGAGAGAGAGAGGGTAGGGTGGGGTGGGCTGGGCTGGGGTGGGGTGGGGTCAGGGGCGGAGCCAGGAATTTGTGGGAGAGGGAACATGATATAAATAGAAAAAAATATAGGTTGACGTTGTAAAAGAGGCAAAAATATCGATATTATATACTTATATTGATAATATTCGACCTTTACATATATTTAACAGTGAGCTAGACAGGTTTTCATTTTTTGGAACTTATCTATGATATCTTCATTATCAAGTTCGATAAAAATATCATTTTCGATATAAGTAACTAAGCAATCGTTTATCCATTGATCTCTCGTTTTTTAATTTTTTTGATGTAAGTAACTTATCTATGAGAAGGATCGGAATGGAAAAGACGGAGATATGTTTTACAAACTCCTACCGAAAGTTTGAAAATTTTGGGAATTTAGGAATTGGAAATAAGAATGCTATGGATTATTATTTTTTTTACTTTATACCTATATTTATAAAGTAAAAAGACACGTGCCCCTTGTTAAATGTAAATCCAGTTTAAAAATTCAACCCACAATTGAAAGTTTTCTTAATGCTTTGTGGGCCAAAAAAACCAATTTAAGTGTAAAGAATTAAATCCTATAATTATTTAATATGGTTATATTATTATATCAACTTTTTTTTTGAAAATTTGAGGGTTAGCTATGAATTGCCTCCGCCCATGGATGGGATAGTCTAACAAGTCGGCATGGGGTGATCGATTTTGGTGCTTGCCAATCAACCACAACGGTGTTGCCGGGCTTGCCGATCGGCAAAACATGCTTGTCGATGGCTTTGCCGCTCCATTGTGGATGGTCTAATGGACATCACTTTTCACCATAACTAAGGTAGAAAATACTGTAATAATACCTTATAAATTTAAGAAATATTTATTTTATAGAATAAAATTTGATGGAATTGAAATATATCAAAGATGTGGAATGAAATCCATTTAGAGCGGACTACGTGTTTGTAAGGCAAAATTGGAATATGATTTTTTAAGAATTGGAACCTACGTATTCAGTCGATAGATGTAAACTCTTGAATATGAATCAAATAATAATAAGTAACCAAAATATCCCTTATAACATTTACGTATTTCTTGCTTAAATTGCAAATGCTATACAATGATAATTTTGATTGGTGGTGGGTTCAGTGCCGATGATAACAACGGAGGGCGTGGACTGGTGGTGATGGTGACAACGGTGTTTTTGTGGTGGTAGTGGTTGGATTGTCATTGGGGTAGTGGTGACGGGATGGGGTGGTGGCGGTATTAGTTAAACTATATTTAAAATTTATTTCTCCCTTTTCAAAATAAAATTGTGAAATCGAATTCTTTAATTTATGCTCAGGAATGATCAAATTTCCCAACCATATAATTTAGGGAACTTTGATACTTCAATAGTATGAAAAAAGAATATCAATAAATTCGTCATTAAAATTTCTTCAGATTCCACCAACCAAAACGACTCCTTAAGTGGCAAGCACTTCATTACAAGAACAAAAATGGGAATCTCACAAGAAAGATCTAATATTAATGGATGCAAGAATAAAGCACCTACATTTAATAAATATTGAGGAATCATAGAGTTGGACTAAAAACACCTCTATATAAAAATACACTCCGTCACCCCATGCCGACCTACTAATTTTCTATTTAAATACATCAACATCAAGACGTAGGAGTGTTTGAGATTACTTATTTAAGATGTTTATCAACTTATTCCGGTATGGTACCGGTAACAAGAAGTTTTTAGTGTCTGGATAGAAAATCAAAAAACGATTATACTGGCTTGTCACCCCGTAATAAGGAGTTTTTAATAAGTTATAGTTACTCTCCTCTAACTATCTAACTTATTATGGTATGGTACCACCGTATATACATTACTCCCTTCAACTTACTTGCCAAACATTAAAAACAATTTATCAACTTGTTATGTTTTGATAATACGAAAGTTAATCCAACCATCTTTTATAAAATCCATGGATTTGAGACCACATAATTCGATAAACACTTTAACAACAAAAAAACATGAGTTTTTTATTTGAATAGTCAATACACACTCACTAAACATACTCTTAAATCTACTCAATAACACCAAATGTCATTGGACTATAAGGAGACGTTTGGTTCGCTGGAATTCGCCGAAATCTGGTGGAATTAGAATGGTCAATTCCATTGACCAAATTCTTTGATCTTGGTTGGTTGCTTAGGAATGGAATTCAATTCCATGAATTCCTCTAATTGTGGATTTGTCCATTTCTTATCAAATGAGATGGAATTGAATTTCATTCCTTCCAATATTTTGTTAATAACAAAAATGCCCTCATCCGACCACCATCAGCCACCACCACCTCCGGTCACCACCGCCACCGGCAACCACCGCCACTCCGCCCAGCACCACCATCGTCAACCACCACCACATTTAAAAATCATTTTGTGAACCAAACCCCTCCTAAGTCTTTTAGGCCAAACATGAGTCAACCTAAATCACCCTAACCCACCTTGTGTTATATAACCTTTACCAAGTGAGATCTATAATTAATTTCCGAAAAGAAAATAAAGAGAAGGCAACGCTTAACCAACCCAATAAATCCCACACACAACACGTCCTTTAAACCAAACGAACCTAGCAAATTCCAGACCGATTAGCGCCTGGAAATAAAGCTACCAACGCTTTAAACGATCAAAAACACCGGGAGAGACGATAACCACCGTCATCAAAATTGGCATAACGAGTTCTATAATATGTCCACAGCCACACAAGTTTACAAACACGCAAACTCAACGACACAATACCAGATTCAAGATTAGAAAAAAGAACACATTACACGAAACAGACATCTAAAATAGGTTTTAACCTCTACCCAATAAACCAACAGAAACCGAACTTACTGCTCGTTTTTTTTCCTTCACAGCTTCACCTGTCTATCGAAAATCCAGCTGAATGGAACAACGGGTCCCTCCTTTGCTCGACCTTGAGCTCTCTCCTCCAGCCTTCTAATTCTTGGCGGCAACCCGCAAACATAATCTTGAGCTTTACGCCCTTCACCAGATAGACCGGTCAAATCCGCCACTTTCCACCGTCCGACCAGAAATTCCAGTATGTCGGCATAGTCCTTGGCGGTGTAGACGCCGAGTCTTTGGGCAACTGCCGAGAAATGTTCGAAGAGGTTGTCGTCACGCCCATCATACATCAAGTGTGCGGGCATTGAGATCTTTTTCCTCATCATGTCAGCAAAAGCAAGAACGGTGCCATCGGGATCGATCTCGAAGAGCTTTTCGACTATCTTTGTGTAAGCAGTTTCGTGACGCTTTTCGTCAGAGGCGATTGTACCACAAATTTGAGCCAGCTTCACGTCCCCGTGCTCCTTTGCATGCCTGGCGGTGTTTCCGTGAGAAACAAATGTGGCACGTTCTTGAAATGATGTGTAGATGAACCCGAGGTAGGGGCTGTTTTCGGTACGAGGATCCTAAAAGGATGCATAAGAACAGAAATTAATATCGGGCTTTGATGATTCCAGTCATAGACAAAGAAGAACTTAAAGCATCTTACAATAAAGTGAAAAGTAGCCATCAAAGATGAAGAAAAAAAGTAAGGGTGTGTTTAGTACGTGGGATAGCATAGACACGACAAAACAAAAACTTGTTGTCTCACATTTGGTGGGAACAAAAATCAAGAATCACATTTGGTGGGAACAAAAATCAAGAAGATGGAACAAGATTGGTAAATTACTAAACTATCCATGCCAAGACTTGTTTTGTCTCACTCCCTGGCCCGTCCAGTCCTTTCCAGTCCCGTACGTTTACCAAACGCACCCTAAAATGTGATAACTTCACACTAAAGACACAGGAAAAAGAAGTTCTGATGAGAAAGCACAAGTTCTCATGATCAAATATGACAACTCGGTTGATATAAGAGGTTTTAATTTCACTAATGGGGCGTTTGGTTTGATGGAATGGTTTTGAGGTATTTGGATTTCGTGGAAGGATTTGGAATTGGAGGGATTTAAATCTTTGGTGTTTTTCGTTTATAGGATTTGGAATGGAATTGAATTCCATTATTTATAAAAAGTTCAACAAAAATGATAAAGGAAATCTAAAAAAAATCATTGATTGATTATTACAAAACAAATGTTTTTAACATATTCAAAACCATTATTACATACAAATCTTACGAAATCTCATGAAAAACCATCCAACCCCATGGGATTTCAAAATCCTATGTTTGTGGGATTTCAATCCAAACATGGGATTGGAATGGAATTCAGTTCCAAATCTAATCCAATCTCACAAACCAAACAGGACCTTAAGAGACGCAAGTTACGTTTAAAGAATATATTCTTGAAGTGTGAATGTCATCCACATTCTAGTTAGTAATTGTTTATGCAATGCCCTGGCATTAAGGTAACAAGTTACTCGCTCGTATCTCATAAACAGAAATACATAATTATGGATTCAATGAAAGGAATATACGTGTTATTTTCCTACCGCTTTTATTTCAGAAGATTATATAACAAAAATTCAAGAAGGGGAAAGAAAAACTTACCATTCCTGACCCAATGAGATACTGAATGGTCTTCTGTATCTGCCTCATGTCTACCCGCCCAGAAAGGTAGAGATAAGTGTGGAGAAGATCCCCATGCCTGTTCTCTTCAGCTGTCCAAGCCCTAGTCCAAACAGCCCAAGGCGTAAGGCTGGCCCCAGTCTCATCACGTACACCATCTAGGGTATTAAGCATGGTTTGGTAAGTAGGTAGGGCTTCCTCTGTAATCATATCTCCAACCAAAACAACAAAGTAATCATCAGGAATCTCCTTTGCTCTCGCCCTTAGTTCCTTCACTTGTTCATCAAATCCTTCAGATGCAGGGTCCGGCAGGAAATCCTGTGCTTGCCAACATTTCTCCACTGGCTTCAGGTGAACCAATATGTTCTGCTCAGCCCAACCCTCAATGGATTTGAAAATCTCTATCTTTTGTGGCGGCATGGAGTGCGTCACCTGAACATGAACCTCTCGTGGAGGGGTAAAAGGCTTCCTGGTATTGTCAACCCTGTGGAAGAACGGGAAAGATACTCAAAGAGGGAATTACATTTACATATTTAAAACCGCCACTAACACATAGGAAAAGAGCAAAACTTTAAAAGTAACAGTTGGGGTCTAGCATCATGCAGTATCAAACCATCGGTTATTAAGAACCAAAACCATATATAACAACAGCAGGTCATTACAAGATCTGGGACTAAATGACACTGTGCTTTTGGTGTCCTTCACAGCTAAAGTTACTAAACTCCACTACAACCCTCATCATGGGCTCCACAGCTAAGGTTACTAAACTTGCTATGCCTCTGTATTTCTGGCAATCAAAAATATATCACAGACTGTGAGACTAGCCTCAAAAGGAAGAGAGGTATCACATATGGTAAGATTGGAATGCTTAATAAGTTGCCACATTAACAAATTGCAGCTTCTACAGTTTTGCTTGGCACAATGACCAGTAGAGAGATGATCACAAGCATTCCACAAGCTTAGGGTACCCATAAGAACACTGAGAAATACTCATTAAACCCAAAACAAAATTCAAGATCTTTTTGCAAGTGAATTTTACTGCAATCTCCATACAAAAACTGATGTCTACCTTCATGAGGAGGTTAATGTTAGCCATACGATAAAAGTGGAGTGGATGGTACGGTGGTGATGAGCATAGGGAGACTTATGTGATCGGTAACTTCTTTTAAACATGAAAGGTAAATTCTATAGTACAGTAGTGAAACATGCTATAGTGAACGAGTAACATGTTCTGGCATCAAGAGACATCATGCACACAAGATCAGTTGTTGACGTGGAAGCATTACCACACAATGATGGATATGTCGGGAACTGATGACAAGTGGAAAAAGATTGAGGGTGGGAATACATGAAAAGAAGCTCAGAATTCAGATCACACGGTTTGAGATAGTCTAATGAGTTCAACATGGATGTTTGGACTTTGGATGCACTGCTTAAAAAAGATCATTAAGAAGGATTCTGGACATAATTGATGTTGGGTAAGTAGTGAAGAGACCTCTAGGGCATTAACCTCTTTATAGTCTACCTAACTGGCCATAATTGATGTTGGGTAAGTAGTGAAGAGACCCCCTAGGGCATTTACCTCTGTATGGTCTACGGGGTGTTCCATTTTAAGGCCAGCTAGTTTAGGTAAGATATTTATTAAGGAAAAACTAGTTATGAAAAATGTTTGTTGTAGGTAAAGTTGTTGTGATGATCCACCTAAATGTTAAATAAGTAGTCACAAAAGAAATAGACCCTACCAAGACTGAAGGGTTTGTTAAGCCCAAAAAAGGTATGTTTTTCCTTGTGTACTTGAAAACCATGCAGTGTATGGATGGAAATTTACTCAATGCTTAGAAAAAGTTAGTAAAAAAGTAACTTATGGAACCAAAGAAGCTTCTGTGATCTCATTTTTCAGGTGTGTGGATGGCAAATTTTGAATGGACATCATCCAAATAAATTAAGAATCTCAGAAATGAATTATCTTTGAGGGATAATGTGGGATGAATTATTGGTTGCACCACTGGAAAGAATCTGAAAAACACTTCAGGAGAGTTGGATACCCTCAATATATTGCAATATTTTCACATGTACCTAGTACTAGCCAACTGTGCTACATTCATCATATATAAACACAAGTGGTAAAGAAGTGCTGAGTCTGCAAGTGGACAATCTGAACACAAATTAACACATATAGAACTGAAGCAAAATAAATAGAATCAAGTAACAAAGAAGTGCTGAGCAAGAAATTGTTAAAGAGGAAGCAGAATGTGTAAATAACAATAATTAAATGAATTCATAAAATATTAACAGGGGATGACAAGCTTATCAACAACTTGTCTAACTAGATGGCTGCTAAGGTGGTAGCTGGCTGATTTAACAACCAAGATCAAAATCTCACAAAATTCAAACATACACTACCTATCCAAATAATATGAACAACTTGTAAAGATTATAAAATAAATAAAAGTTACCAGGGCAAAATAACAGTGATTCATTTGGCAAAGGATAAGATCAATCAAAGAAAATAACAATACCATGTGAAACAAATTAAATATGTATTTGAAGGGTAAATTCACCATTTATTTGCAGAAATTTAGCATATATCAGATACCAAAAACCAGCCACATTTCAAAGATGCATATAGTAACCAATTATTCATGGATTAAATATGTATAAGGATGAAAAAAATCTTGACAACTAAAACACACCTGGATAAAGCAACTTGTAACTGTTTCAATGATGGATTATGACCAAAATTAAGAAGAAAAAAATGCAAGCACCTAAGTTGAAAGGTACTCAAATTCATTCACATGTACATAACAATCATAATAGAGAGGAAAATACAGAAAAAGCAATCCAATCAGCCAAACCATTTGTAGCTCAACCAGAAACCCCTAAAACATTATATAAATACCCAAAGGAATATCCATCCAGTCAATGGCAGAAAAAGACATTATGGACAGCCAAACACCTGAGTTAGTCAAGCCAACCATTAAAATCTCTATAAGAAACCAAATATTCAAAGGGACCATATTAATTCTCACACACAAACACACACACACACACACAAATCAGCATTCTTAATTTGGGAAAACTTTGGTTAGAGCTTTAAATTACATAAAAATCAAGCATTTTAATTATCAAAATCAATAGATTTCAATTGCATCTTCACCTAATCACAAAACACAAACACACAAATCCAAATCCAAATCCAAATCCAAAATCCAGAAATCAACACTAATCCTCCAATTTCCAATGCATATATATACACAAATGCACACAAAAACCTAAATCGAAATCACACAAAATCTCTAATTCTCAATCGAAATCTACCATTCGAAAACGTATTCTAACGAATTGAATCCATTAACCTCCATAATCAACAACAAATTCGTAACAAATCGAAACATTTAACGAACAAATCGATTGAATTCAAATCAAAATCAAAATCGAAAAAACTCACTTCGGTGTGGATGATCCTAGGGTGGAAGCCATGGCGAATTTGGGAGATCTGAGATTAGCCTTTTTAGGAAACGAAAACGAACGATATCTCTCCGATTGCAAGCTCACTGGACTGATTCTAAGAGCCATTTTTGATCTTCTTCTTTGATTGATTTCTTCTTCTTCTTCTTCTTCTTGATGTTGTTCTTGGCAGTTGCAGAGAGTTTTTTTGAGTTGTGATTTTTCCTCCACCACACAAGTGAGAAATGGGGAGAGAGTAGCAAATCCAAGGTTTATAAAAGAATCTTTATTTCATGTTTTCCATTTTTGCCCTTTGTGTTTTGTGGTTGGTTTACATTTTTGCCCTTTTGGCCACACTATGCTATGCTCTCTCTCTCAACAAAATGTTTTCTATCTTTACCCATTTTTTATAGCATAATTATTAGGACAACCATTGTGGAATCTTGTACCACATGCAATGCATTGTGGTACTTACTACCATTTCTTGAACTTGTTCAAATCCATTTTTTACATTTTTCTTTCTACTTTGTTTATATCAATACATATATATATATATATAATGAATAAACGATAATAAATACATATCTGATGGGTTCAAATGAAAAATAATTGTCGGTTGTGAACCAGGGAAAAAATGAGGGTGTGACAGTATATCACACCTTCATGGCTTCAAGGGTTTATTCATCTTGAATAATGATGAATGTGTATTATGAAGAGTGAATTAGTTTAACATGGATCATGATTGTGTATTATTTACAATGAATGTTCACATCTGTTATTCACACCAAATGTAGATGCCGAAAACATGTGTCAAACTCGTCTTTGTCCTTCAATTCACAATCGAGAATCGGTTTACAAATTGCATTTTTTTCTCTATACATAATATAAAATTTATACGAAAAGATAATAATGATGGATAGTTTTGTAAAATTTTATTGGATTTTTAGAAGTATTCTTATTATCACAAGTTGAAATTGTAATAATCAATTTTTTAGTGTTTGAAAATTTGACTTTGAATCCAATTTATGATTTGTGGGTTAGGAATAATCAATTTTTTAGAAACATGTGATATAGTTAATACAAAAACTAATTATTAAAAATAAATGTAAGCTTACCTAAATATCCATTACAATCACTCACTCTACAAGTTATAACTAAATTAGTGGTGTTTGCATATATACATGCAACATTAAATAACAAAATTAAATGGTTAGTGGTATTAAAATGTGCATAAAAGATCATGTCTACATAAGTTTTTGATACTTAAAATTATCATAAACATTTTTTTTTTGGTAGTTATGAAAAGTTATTAATTCTTTAAAGATGGACTAAATAAAAAATACTTTTATTTTATCATTTAATAGTCGGTTTGATTGCATATATTATTCAAATGGCCATAATTACATTACTAAAACACAATTTAATTATAGTAAAATGCTAGCTTTAAAAAATGTAAATTCAAACACCTTATGCTAATTTTGGTATAAGATATAACAAAACAAACTTGGGGGTTATTTATTTCCAAAAGGGTAAAATGGGAATTCTAGGGGAGCCATGAAGGGTAAAAATGTAAAAAGGGAGGAAGTGGGTGGTTGTTAGAGAGAGGAGGGGGGAAACAGCCAAAATGCAAGCAAGTAATGAAAGGAGGTGGCCAACAAAGCCAATAGGGAAATGAAAGTGACAATAGATGTTACACTTGGCACCCTTCTTCATTCCTCATTTGCCAACTCACCCCCCTATTTCCACATTGTTATTATCGCCATTTATTTTTCCTATTTTATTTTCAAATAATAACCATTGTAATATATTATATTATTATTTATGACACGTCACTTTAAACATAGGACTTGGCGACTTGCCTCCAACCAGTAAATATCCTTTTTTATTTTTAAGCATTAATCGCAGTATATTCTTCCCTTCCCGGACATAACAATTATAATTTGTAAACGAATTTTTATAATATTCTTTTATTTATTTTTTTGACTATAAACACACACGTCCCAATCGAAGTCGAAGAGGTATCCAAAATCCATTCGGGCACCCAACTAATCCTCTCGACCATAACCGTTACCGGCGCATAGCCTCACCCATGCCCGGCCCGAAGGTCGACCCATGAATTGGGGTGTCGCCTCATCTTCCCCCTCCGAACCAAACCCAAGTAGATAGGGATACTATCCACTGCCCCCCTCAGGATGTTATCGACCGTTGAGCTACAAAGGAATTGACAAATGTCCTTAGTTTGTGCATGGGGGACTTGAACTTGGGTGGGCACTATGTACCCTCGAAGCACTAACCACTCCACTTTTATTAATTCAAAGTAATAAAATTTTAAAAATGTTGAAAAAAGAGATTGTATGGTTTAAATGTATTTTAGTGAATATAATCACAAAATATATATTTACAAAAAGATACGGAGGCGTTATTCTTTCAGACATCTGGAGAAGTTACATCTCTTTGTATCGGTTTTATTGTCATCATGGAAAAAATTGTTGTAATGGTGCCCATAGCTTGAACCCAAGACCTTAGCATCTTCAACAGTTACGCTATTTTTTTCTAGAATAAAGTAAAAAAATTAATATGCTAATTTTCTCTTAGACATCTGGAGACACTGTATCTCATTGCATCAGTCTTATGATTATCCTGGAAAGATAAATCAGCACATGCATCATATTAGCAGAGAGCCAGAGATACAAAGCCAATAGCTTGAACCTAAGACCTTGGCATCTTTAACAATTATGCTATTTTTTTCTAAAATAAAGTAAAAAAAAAGTTTAAATTTCTAAAAAAACACATCCAACTCCAAGAGTTATTCCATTATAGCAACACTAATATAACTATAGTATTAAAATATTCAATATACTTAATATCATTTATTCCTCTTAAACATTTATTTTTAATATATCTTCTTCGTCGGAGGTATTAAAATAATAAATTTTCTTTTCATTTAGATATTTTACTAAAATTAGAGATTTTCGCCATTTTTCTTATTTTATTCTCTATTTTAAGGCTATGGGTACCAAACAGTTGGGTTCGGCAGGTTAGAAGGCGGCGGGCTAGCAGGTTGGAGCGGGTTCTGGTACCCCACCGGCGAGTTTGGCGGGTTCCGATCATATCGGTGTGGCCACACCGCTCATAAGGCCATCCTTACCCGTACAGGTCATACAGGTTGTCACCTCAGCGCCACATCAGTTTTACCACCACCTTACCACTACCATACCATTTTATCATTACCAGTACCACTCATACCACCTATTTTATTTTTTAAATACTAAAATATACAAAAATAACTATCTTTAAATTAAAATAAAATTCAAATTCAAAATCAAATTACATTAAAATTTATAATTAGAATTAAAATTACATTAAAATTAAAATTAAAAAACTAGCTATCGAAAAGAGGCCATCCGTATTTTAGGCGCATCCGCTCCTTCTCTTGCAACGTGACCTCCAAAAGGTGACCCGAGATATGGTTGTGCGGTGATGTGTAGAATTGGAAGTGTACACCCCTTTGCCTTTCGTAAAGCATATCGTAAAGCCCACTGTTCACGGTTGTGAAGGCGCTTATTTGGGACGCCAACGCCGTGTCGGTATCGGTTGTCGCGGCCGTCGTAGACGAAGACCCCGCACGTCTCGCCGCGTTCCGACCCATTGGTCGTGACCGCTCAGTTTGTGAGGGTTGATCGTCACCCCCGACGTTCACGTAAGTGCGAGCATCGGATTCGCCGGGGGAGTCCATTTGGGTTTTGGTCGTTTTCGACCGTTTGTTTGTTGGCGCACGGATGTCCGATGGGTTCAACATTTCCACCGGGACGAACTTCGGCTTTCTTTGAGAACTCTCCAAGCGGGCTCGTGAGGGAATGTCTTGCGATACTCGCGTCGGTACCGATCGTATGCTCGTGCCAAGACATCAACGTCGGATTCGTCGCTTTGTAGCGTATTCGATGTATTGTTGTAAATACAAGCGAATTTCGAGACCGCCTATAGGAGCATTCTCGCCTTGGTTTGCACGACGTCCCCGGAGCGGGTGGCGGGGTCGTACCGCATGCGTATGTTGAACGACGTTTTCACCGACCCCAAAAAGTTTTATACTTCAAAAAAGCAAAAATTAAAACAACATTAGCGAATCGATATCAACTACATAAAAACGTTTTTTTTATTTACCTGCAGTTCGATAGTTACCTATGCTTGGATCCTCCGAGGTTTCGGCCCACGCTTTTGCCAACTCGACCTCCTCATCAACCGACCACGCTTTACACGCCGCTTTAGTTTTGGTCGGGTTCGCACTCGTGCTCGTTGCCACGTTCTTACCCTTGCCACGTGTTTTATGTTTGGGTTGTGGTGCGGTGACGGTGACGGCGACTCCGGTTGGGTTTCGGGTACCGCGTCGTCATCTCCCCCGACTGCGGTGACGGGTGGGTTCCATCTCGTGGTTCCCAAACTTGTGACGGTGGGGGTTGCATGGTGGGTTGTTGCACGGTGGATTGTTGGGATAACGGAACATACGGCATCATAGGGGTTTGCGAAATCAAATTGGAATAAGCCCAATTGTTTTCGACCATTGGGGTTTGCGAGTAGCCACCAACTTGCACAACCCAATTCTCGGGAATGGCATTTAGCGGAGGCGACCAACTTGCAAAACCCGTAGGGCTTGGCATTTGTGGGCGGTAGACACCCGTCAGGGGAGGCGTTTGGGATGCTGACATATTCGGGACCGAGATATTTGGGACTCTCGCGTGAGGACGTCGCGAACCGGAAGGGGTACCGTATGAATCCATGTGTGTTGGGATGTTGGGATTGAAAGAGAAGAAAAGAAATAAGAGGTGAATAAGAGATAAGTGTGAGTGAGGAAGAGAATAAGAGATAAGTGTTTTGTAGAGGTGAATAAATGTTTTGTGAAAGAAATAGGTAAAAGATATATATATATATATAGGTAAAAAAATAAAAAGAAAAAAGAAAAAAAATTTAAAAATCTTACCGTTTTATGACCGTTGGAGGTGAAGGGGATGTGTTTTTCGAGCTACAGTCGGCTACCGGTTGGCCTCGATACTGCTCGCCTATCGGCACACCTCGGCGGTGTTACCGCCGGTACAGGCGCGGTACCGGCCCGGTGCAGCCCCGGCTGCGGATGGCCTAACCGTTGTGTTGTGTGTGTGGTATGTGTTAAATTAATTAAAAAATAAAAGGGTTGAAATCAGGTACTAAATAAAAGAGGGTTTCAGAGGGCTTACTGTAGGTTTATGAAAAAGCTGATATAACGCAGATGTAGCAGTAGGATTGAAAGAGCCAGAAAGGTTCTGATATGCATGGCCTAACATAAAGAAAATGATATTTTACTTAATAAAGTGATTCTTCCGTTTAACATAAAAGATAGTATAATTGTCAAAGTAACAACAATAAAAAAACCTTGTTTTATATATCTTTATAGTTGTTTAGAGACTATCTTACACATGTGAATATATGACGAATAAGTGGGTACCACAAAATATATATCAGATCATCAACTCTAAAACAGATTTTAGAAATTTTATATTAACTCTAAAAGTTATTTTTATATTATAATAGTTTATAATCAGTTTATTGAATAATATTTGCTACAATAATCAAATAACAGTAGAAATAAAATAACGTATGAATTGAACTGTTACTATAAAACGAATTAAAGTTACTTAAATAATATGTTTTATTTTAGTGGATTAAATGTATTTTATGCGATAAATAAATATTTATATTTGTTATTTGTAAAACAAAAATAACTTTTTGATATTTTGTATAAGTTTATTATATTAATGTATATTAAATCTATTAATAAAAAGGAAAAAATATATATTAATTGAATCATACTTATGTAGGTTTTTTATATGTAAGGAAATATTAATTGTATTTTACATTTCTTATATTCGTTAATTTTAGTGTTAAAATTTAATGATCACATTATTAGTTTTCTATAACCTAACTTTGCTTGATAAAATAATTCATTGCATTTTTATAGACATGTTATAGAACATTAAACCATATGAGGATATAAATCAAATTGTTAGACCATGTATAATAGATTCCTTAAATGAAGAAAATGGGGATTTTGGGATTTTAGGTATGTTTTTCTGCTCAAACATATTTTTTAAAATAGAAAAAGAAAAACAGAGAGAGTAAATGTATAAGAGCATCTTTAACAACTTCTTTAAAACGAAGAAAAATAGAAAATATGAAGATTTTGAACTAATATTTTGCTTCAAATGTTTCCTCAAAATTATCTTCAAAATAAAGAAAAAATGAAGAAAAATAGAAAATATGAAGATTTTGAACTAATATTTTGCTTCAAATGTTTCCTCAAAATTATCTTCAAAATAAAGAAAGTAGGAGAGGTAAGGGGCTTTTGTCTAAATATGAAGATAACCCCAAAAATGATTATCAAATGAAAAAAACCAATAAGGATTTTGGATAGATATGCATAACCGGTTATAACCGGTCCGGAACCAGTTATAACCGGGTCCGATCCATTAAAAAAACGTTAATAGAGCCATCAGAAGCCGTTAGGTGTGATTTTGACATTTTTTTGACATTTCTCGCAAGTTCTATTCTCTCAAGTCTCAATTAGTCTATTCTAAGTTTCTAACCTCTCAACTTCCAAGTCTCTAATCTAATCTCAGATAATTTCACGTTCATAAAATGCAAAATGGCCGGTGAACACCATGATTCCCCTAACGAGCAAATTGTCCAAGTTCTTGTCGAGCATGGACGAAAGACCGTAGTTTGGAACCATTTCAACCTGGTGATCCTTACAAATGGGAAAAAAAGGCGCAATGCAAAGGTTGTGGAGTTCTCCTTACGGTGGGAAGAAATTCCAAGTTATGTATAAAAAATAAAAAAAATAGCCTTTACCGATCCGTAACCGACTATAACCGGATAAAACTAACCAGGTAAGGCCCCAAAACGACTTAACCGGTTAAGACACATTACTTTTTTAATCGACCTGGTCCATAACCGGCTATCACCGGCCCAAAACCGGTTTTTGGCCATCACTACCCCAGCCCAGTCAAAGACTGTGGTTGGCTCTAGGTCCAACGTAAGCAGGCCCAAGATAAAAGACAGATTAGTGGACTGTCTATAGATTTCCGATACGGCAGAAAGGTGTAAATGCTTGTGTTCATGGTAAGTCGTTCGTTAGTTTAATGTTACTGTGACTTATAAAATAACCACAACAATTTCTAGTTATGGACATTATTTTTATCACTTAAGAAAATCCATAAGGAAGTGCTATAGAAGGAGGTAAGTTAAGAAAAAGAGACGGAAAATGTCAATGGAGATGGGCTTGGAAGATGGAACGAGACTAAATCTATTTATTTAATCAAAACAAAAGGATGGAATATATGATACGGAAAATCAAAATCTAAAAAAAAAATGAAGACTTAGTAAAGAAGAAAATATTTTCAATTTATTCTTCCCCCAAACGTAGAAACTAAGGAGGTGTTTATTTTTAAAAAGTATATTAAAATTTGAAATTTGATTTCATTGTTGGTTTTTAAGAGGTGATGGAGATTGTTTGTTTTTCTAATTAATGAACGTCTGAATATGTATAATTATCTATTTTATTATCTAAAAACTGAACTTAAATATGTCAATTGAAGTGAGCATCGATGATCGGAAGACGGAACGGAAAAAAGGAAACAAAAGAAAATATCGATAGATTTGCGAGACTCTAGAGTTTTGGAAAATCAACACATGCATCTACAATCTTCGTGTTTTGCATTTCTGCAAATACAAGGTGCATCTAGAGAAACACAAACGTTGAAATCGAAATAATGATGCTACACAAAAATAAGATGTCATTAAATAGCTAGATTATCACTTAAAATTAGATGACATTATGGATTAAGAGACTTTTGAAAAAAAAAACTACCTAGAATTGTCTTATCTCTAATTAATCAGACATAAATAACAAATAAAAGTTAACAACAAGATGTATCAGTAATTTAAATTTATATTATAATCTCTATATGAATAAATTGTTAAAGACAAATATACATTTTTACTGAAATTTTTTTATTTTTGATTCTTGAATTTAAAAAATCTGCTAAAAATGCTTTTAGCAAACTAGTATGTTCATAATTTGTGTCTCAAATAATATTTGAAAATTTAAACATTAAGCTACCAGTATTTGACCCTCTTTGAGCCCTCTGTCACATAAACACTACATCAACTTTACCATAAATCCTCTATAAGCCTTCTGGAGCCCTCCCTCTTAGTATCCGAACCCTCCAAAACCAAATACCCAGTACAATAAAAAATAGTGTGCGTCTGTGAGAGAAGGAGAGGAGCAGCTAGCTCGGGATGGAGATGCCGCCCAAGCCGCAGCCTGCTATAATTCGTACCAAATCTCGCCCAACCAGTCCAGTCCACTGGAGCCGAGTCTGCGGACCCTCATGTTCCGCTAAGGATAGTACATATCAATATGAGCCGTTATAAACCTAAAAAATACAAATTTATAGTATTTTCTTTAGAATAAAATACTCCACCATGGATATTTGTAGAAAACATAAATAGTAACAATATTTTTTTGTTTTATTTACATAACTTGAAAAATAAGTTATTGTCGAGTATAACTAGTCAACTAGAGTTCCATTTAATATTTTTTAATTCTTTAATTCACTCGTTTTTGCAACGCCCATTGTTTTAAAGATGCTTGCAATAAAGTATACATTAAATAATAACGATTAGAAAAATAATTGATTTTCAATAAAATTTGCGAGACTAGGGGGTGCAGTCTTTTGGCCAATATTTCCAACAACTATAGTTGTTAAATATATTTAAATTTTTTAATATAAAGTTATAAAATAAAGGAGGATACAAGTCAATTAAAAGTCTAAAATTGGGGGTATTAAGTTAAGCTAACGCATTTTTGGTAAAAATAAGGTAGCTTATAAGATAATTTATAAGTTAGGGACCATAAGCTAGCTTATAAGTTTATAAGCTAGCTTTTTGAAAAGCCAATTTCACTAGCATTTTGGTGACTTATGAGATTTTTTTTTTCAAATATACCACTGCTAAGTTTTTTTTGAACGACAAGTTAACACACACACGCTCCAGCGGTATCGGGTCTTCAATTGGGCAATCCCACTCATCCGTTGCGACCCGGCCAAACCTATGGCTGAACCCGACCAGTAGGGAAGTGGATCCCATATACTGTATCATCCCATATCGGCTCCGAAGAACCAGATCCAAAATTTGGATATCTCAGAGATGTCATCCGTAGGAATCGAACCCTGGTAGTGTGACTTTCACCCCACACCTCTATTAATGTTACCTATCGAACTGAGCTAACAACCTTTGATACCACTGCTAAGTTTTACACTACCAATTTTAAACATGTCTTTTTTTTTTTGTCATTTTGTAGTCATAATTATCAGCTAGTTTTTGCCAAACAAACCTTATTAATCAACTAACTTATCAATCATCAGCTACATTATCAATGATAAGCAAGCTTATCAGCTAGTTTGCAAACATAGCCTAAGGGTGTTCAAAAACCTCACAAATTTAATGAATTTGATCAATCCAACCAAACCCAATACGAACCCAATCTAAAGTAACGTGACATTTAATTGGGTTGAAAATATTTCAAATTGTATATATTAAGTTGATATTGGATTAAAGTTTGAATTTTGATATGGTCAAGTGTGAGATGGAAAAGAGAAGAATAAAGTAAACATGTTCGATAAGATGATAAAATTTCCTCTCTAGGAGGTGAGAGAGTGAGTGTGGCTAAAATTAAGATAATTTTCTAGTTTAGTGGGGTGAAAGAGTTAAAGGTTAAGTGTTTTTTTTAATAAGGTTTATTTGGGCTTTGTTCAGACTATATTTTTGGTAATTTTTACCGAGAGTTAAAGTGTGTTTTCCTGGAATTAAAACTCAGTGGCTCCTGGTTGCTTACCTTCGGATTCAAACTTGGATTGGTTTGTTACACCTTTTACAAACCTTAACCAGTAAGCTGCCTTATTGGAGTTAACGGTTAGTAATTTATGAGTCAAATTTACACATCTTGTATTTTAATCAATTTTAAATGACTTCAAAAAGTTTTACATTTCAACACAAAATAAATATATACTAAAATATTTATTTCGTCTAAAAGTCTATTATAAGAAAAAGTAGATAACTATATTAATAACATACTGACACCTTTAATGTAAAACACGAAGCTCTATTTTAACACGAAATGTATCATCCTATTTTTGAACTAAAAGAGTAAAAGTAAACATTCAATTCTAGTTTTTATTATGATTAGATTAATAGACTAGGTTTAAGAAAAACTTAAATAGATAGTGTAGCTCTTCATCTGAACCGTATGTACCCATTCATAGAAATAATATGTAATATAATACGTACACAAAAACCAAGAAAGAAGTTAATTTATTTTTGAGGATTTCCCTCGAACCTCACTCTATATAGATCAACTTCATTTATGTATCGATGTTTAACATTAGGCTCACATATTATATATTTTCATGATAATTTTCGTATCATATTCTAACCAAATTTATATATTGAATTCATCTTCTAACCAATTTCTAAGGGGTGACAATTGTGTCGTGTTCAGGTTGGCGGATCACGAATTGACGGGTTGACGAATCAGAAAGACTTAATTCGGACACGATCCATTTAACTAATCATGTCAAAATCTTCCCAATTTTACCAACTAGTCTACCACCACCCCTCCGCCAAAGTTGCATATCTTTTAATTAAATATGTTACCATGTTATGAATATATAAAAATTAATATTTTTAAAAATTTAGTATGAATATAAAAAATACAATTTAAAACTTATACGATAATATAACTCTAATAGGCTAAAATGTTATTTGAAATGAAATAAAATAAGTCTAAATTTAGAAACAAAATATCATTGCTTAAATCCCAAAACTTAACAAAAACAAGTAGAATTGGCGTAACTTCCTCAATGTTACACCAAGTTTAGCTTTTTAAGTTTTACGTCATTGTCCAATTTATTTTTCAATTCACCCTTTTAGATGCATTTTAATTAATCACGAAACTCTTTATTTGTTTTACGCTATTTTGGGTTACACGTTTATGCCCTACTAAGCTTATAATTGTATGGAGTATGGAAACTTTTTCGTCGATTTTATTTTGATGTTCCAATTTCATAATTATTAGCCAGAAATGCGTTGGGTACAAACCACATAAACCATGCCATATTGTACTACATTTTGTGGTCCCTATTTTTGGCAGTTTGAAACATATGCCGTGAGGTTTGGCTCTAAATTTGCACCAAAGTGTATCGCAAAAACCCCTAATTAAAATTTTAACTAGTGTTGATACCTCACGTTACTTAATCATTGAGTTTTAGTTTAGGGAAATTGCAAATTATGTTTGTAGTGATTATGCAAGTCCCTATGCGACATTAACAATGATAAATTTGAGTATGAAAATTTGTTATCCTCAATTTAGCTTTTAAAGATTGTTTCAAGTTTATATAATCAATATGATTATAAAATATGTTAGACATGTGTATATTACACAAGAAATGAAACCTCATATATATAAAGTTTATTTTTTATTTTTAATCATTAATATTTTTGCTTAAAGAGAATTTGACAAATAAGCTAACCCACAAGTTTGAAGTTATTAACGACCAAGATGAGCTAACAAAGTTAGTTTAGAAGATCGACTAAAAGTAGTCAACCCTTATGAGTTTCCATAAAGGTGTCTCAACCTCTACTTCTTATATCAATCATTTATTGTTAATTTTTCATCTCTTTATCATTGTGGAATACACCAACTTGAACCATAATTCACGAAATGAGAAAAGTTTTACTTTAATATGTATAAATTTTGGTTGGACTAAAGTTAGGTATATTGGGTTATTTGATTTGGAGATGGATCTAATAATTTATTTAAACAGTTACATCATTTGAGCGTAAAACAAACATATATGATATTTTAAACAAAATCACAGTGATTTAGTTGATTCGTTGTTTGTTTTCCAACGAAAAGACTTACGATTAATTTACTGTACATCTATCTTGTCCGAAATTTATTTCAAAAGGAAAACTACAAAAAGAAAATCAATTAAAAGCTAAAATGGGTGTTTTAATACTAGTAGGATTCGATTCATGCTCTATCGAAAGCAAAACTTTAACCATGTTGTATAAACAAACTCAATAGCTAAAATTTCTTTTTATAAATGCACTTTAACAAAATTATAGGAGCACACAACGATACATTACAGTAGCATCTTCATAGACTTAATTTCCGAACAATACTTCAAAGCCGTTAAGTGGTTGTCTGTGCCACCGCAAGCCCTTAAATATGTCCTCCCCTAGCTTGCTTTCATCCAGACTATTACTTTGTTAAGCATGAATGTTTGGACCAACTTGTCCATACCTCAACTAATCTCATAGGGTCTCACAGAGTGTTAAGGAAAATCCCTAGTGGTCGTCCTTGAGCATGGGACATGTTCTTGGAGAAACAACCACCAAAATCACCAAAGGAGTGTTAGCCTAGTGGTAAGGCTTGGGCACTACATAGCGGTGAACCCGAGTTCGAGCCCTGGGGGACGCATTCTGGAGGTACGAGTGCTTCGACCCCAGGCTGCATGCTTTAGCAGTCGGGCTTCGGCCCAAAATTGCCGAGGATTAGTCTGAGCCCAATGTGGTCTAGGATACCTCTTCCAAAAAAAAAAAAACAACCACCAAAATCTCCATTGACCTTAGATGGAAATGTCATTGAGAAAACCACTCAAGATTTTCAGAGTTCAATCTAGTGTCCAAAATCCAGATGATTCAAAACCCGACCCCAAATAGAAAATAAGGTGTGTTTGCAAAACTTGAATGCATCAAAAATCCGAAACCCAGCTTTTGGGAGATATTTGGGTTTGGGCTGGGTTTGATTTTTGACGCCTTACCTGTCCGAACATAGAGTAACATGAAGTCTTCTATAAAATACACATATCTATCTAATTACCTTCCAAAAATCCTATAAACCTAGTGGGAGTACTTTATTATAGTTTCTAAACCTACTATCAATTTCATCAATCCTCTCAATTAATTTAATTCCCCCTCAAAATCTGCTTATAACTCGACCTGACCGACCCTAACCGAAAACCTGCCCAATCAAAAACCAAATTGTTTCGAAGTCCAAAACCCAAACTTTAGGGCCTAGTTTCCATATCCAAAATCCGATCAAATATTTGGTTTGCCCACTCGAACCTACCCCTGGTTCATTCATCAAAGTTCGAATAACCCAAACCAAATAAACCAAAAAATGACACAAAACAATCAAATTTGTTACACCCAGACAACAATTGCTTGTTTATTATCATACCTTAGTAGTTCAATATTCTGTAATAAATCAATATATAAAACACTCTTTTATCCAAAAAAAGATCAAAAATCAAAACCCACCAAGATTTAAATCAAACACTAAACAAAAACGAATAAAACTTCACATAAATCTGTTAAATGATCTCCTACCAACCGTAGTCGGCATCGGGATGGTGGAATCCATTCTCAAATCTCTGATTGACCGCAAATATTTGTGTTCTTCCAACACCCTTGGAGCTTGAGATGTCATAGAATCTTTGCTCGAAGATCGTTTGTCCCACTTAAACAACGACCTGATGTTTTGCGTTAGCGGGAACGAAAACCTACACTTTGATGACGACTTGCTAGTTGTTTTGCTCGTGAGCTGGTCTTTGGGATTATCCATCGATCAGGCTTTGGCTTTGGCTAAATAAGTAGGCTCATGTAGTTCTGAACTGAAAATGGCAGGCAATTCATCAAGCTATCATCGTCTTTCATCAGGTAAGGAGAATCGGCTATGCTCCCTTTCCTTTGTAATACTCCATTAGGTCTGGGGTAGTTGATGGTGGAGTTCTAGTCGAGATCATTCGTGAAGTAGTTGATGGTGGAGTTCTAGTCGAGATCATTCGCGAAGATCTCAGTGTGGATGTGTCGAGATTTCAAACGAAAATTTACTAAAAATTAAACGCACCTTTACATAAGCAATTTCTTGTTAAACATTAATATCCTACAATTTCTTATTATGTTTACTATTATATTAGCAAAAAAAAATATTGATATACCTTAAAATCAAATTTCTATTAAGAAATTATAATTATAATCATCATAATTTCTAATTAATAAATTATTTCTTGATTTAAAAAATTCACAAGAAATAATCGTAGTAAATGGTATTAGATTTTCTTAACGAAATTAATAAAAGGGTTTATGACTTGTAAGGGTAACTAACTATTCGATTTGTACAAATGTTACCATTAAACTATTTTTTGTACTCAATAGACCATTGAACTCTTTTTTTTGTACACATAATACCATTATGACCGGGAATAGCCGGTTTTGACGTGGATCTGTACACATTATACCATTGAACTATTTTTTTTGTATACATTATCTCATTGAACTATTATTTTTTGTACACGTTATACCATTAACCTTTGATATGTTTACAAAAAAGGTGGCAATTCCTTAAACATAGGAGTCAACCCGGTCAGGTAATCCTCTAAGTTGGTCTCTGTCTCGATGGAACCCATGACGGACTCCATCGGAGAACTCATATCCAACCCGAACCCGTAAAACCCAGTGGAAGAGCCCTTGTTGTTGTTGGTGGTGGGTTTTTCCTTTTCGAGCAAGAAGTCCATGAGTATGTCTTCGTCGTTAAGGAACTCCAGTGAAGAAATGGGTTTTAGTATGCGAAAGAGAAATGGAGAGTGGTGGTTGGAGGAAGGAGGTGGTGGTGGTGGTGGTGGTGGTGTCTTGAAGAAGAATAAGAGAATGCCTAGTCATTGCCACCATTTTTGTAAACATATCAAAGGTTAATGGTATAATGTGTACAAAAAATAATAGTTCAATGGTATAATGTGTACAAAAAAATAGCTCAATGGTATAATGTGTACAGATCCACGTCAAAACCGGCTATTCCCGGTCATAATGGTATTATGTGTACAAAAAAAAGAGTTCAATGGTCTATTGAGTATAAAAAATAGTTTAATGGTAACATTTGTACAAATCGAATAGTTAGTTATCCTTGCAAGTCATAAACCCTTAATAAAAAGACATGGACAATTTGTCAATGGGGATGGGCTTAGAACTAGACTGACTAGACCTGATTATTAAATCAAAAGTTCCAAACTAAATGAAATCCTTTTAGGCAGTTCAAACTTTAAAATTGAATGTGTTTGAGGAAAAATAACATTTTATATATTGTACTTTTAATTATACTATTTAATTATAATCGTTTAAAATGAACAAGTTATTAGTGATAAATATATTTTTTCTTGCAAATTTTAATTTTTAATTCTTTATTTTGAATAATTTGTGAGTGATGTTTGTAACAAACTATTATGTTCATGATCTGCTTCTAACATAATGTTTTTGAGTCTAAGATGCCGTTTGTTTTTTAAGAGATCAGAAGTCTCAAGTCTAAATTCACCTTTAAAATTTCAAATGACGGTGGAAGGTTTTAAGGTCTCTTCTTAAACATAAAATAAACGGTCTTAAGTATGCAAACCTCTTAATTTTCAGACTTAAAAGGTTTTAAGAGGTAACATATTAAAAACAAACAACCCCTTAATCTCCTCTTATAAATTAAGTGATAACATAGCCACTTAATTACCTCTTATTAGTGTCTAGCACCATTTTTTTGATTTCAACGTTGGTTTTAGCCCAAATATACTCCGAATTTTCAAAAACGCAAAATATGAAGATTATAGATCTCTGTGTAGGCTTTCCATAACATCTTGAATCGCTTATATTGGGGCTTTAGTGTGTAAGATATGATTAAAATTACACAGCCTTGCAAATTTGTCAATGTCCTTTTATTTCCCTTTTTTTCGTTCCTTCTTTCGATTATCGATGCTCACCTCAATTGTAGTTGAATTTTTTAGGGATAAAAAAGACAATTATACATATTCAAACGTTTGTCAAATTAGAAAAAATAAACTGTCTTATTGATTCAAATTTCAGACTTCAATGCTACCTCTTCAAAATCAGAAGTGAAAGTGGACTTCAGACTTCACCATCTCTTAACAAACAAACGTTGCCTAAGCGTAATGGTGCATATCAATACGAGGCAACAATGGTAGATTAACAAACTATTATGGTTGGAGGCACTAAGGGGTGTTGGAAACAATTTCGAAACTGAATGATTCATCCGAACCAAAATAGCTTCGGGTTATACGTTTTCGTCTTACAAGGCGTGTTAAATCAAATAAAAACAACTTATTCGCTTTACTTTTTGGTTAAGTTTTTAATTGTTTCAGTTAAAGTGAGGCATTATACTTGTATATATACACACAAACAAATAAACACGCACACACACGGAGACTGGAGGGGTGTGTGTGCTTTGTTTGTTAACCAAGTATTTAGTGTTAACATTGTTAACATATCTCATTGTATATTAATCAAAAAATTTAATTACTTTAAAATTGAAATAAATGGATTTAGGTATGTTTCACTTGTGAACAAGGGTATAATCGTCAAACCTTCTACTAAAATATAACTAGGAAAGGACGTGAACTCCCACATTTCACAAGAAGGAGGAGAAAGAAACTAGTATTAATTTTCATGCAATTGTTTACTCTTTCGAATCAATATCGTGATCGTCCAAATCGATTTCTTCATCAATGACTTCAAAAATAAAGAAGATAACGACGCATATTGAAGGCGGTAACAATTTGGTTAGAGGTAAATTTCGAAAATTTTAGAATATATAAAGGATTACACGAAAGATTTTCTTATCGACACACTTGTTACAGTCCACCTCAAAAATGAAAGGATTCTCAATCAAGAAGACAACATTTTCAAGATTCGCAACAACAATGGAGAATCCGGTTGTTGTCGATTTCGAGGAACAAGCTACGTTATCGAAGTTAGTAAGCAAAGTATCAGAGAGTGTTGGTTTGAGGGAAAATGTGAAGAATCAAGATCAACCCAGAGTAGCTGATAAAGGTATGATGGTAAACCTAGTGTGAGTTTTATTTTGGTTTAATCTATAGTTCAGTAAGGTATTCATATATGAAAAGGCAAAATTTTGGAACCAATTTATATGAACATATAGGTGAACAAAAGTTTGATTTGATTTCACTAGATCAATATATGTTAACACATAGTTGCTTTAATTAATGGAAAGAAATATGTGTTTTTACTAGAGTTACAACTTTGATTTGATTTCACTAGTTTAACATATAGTGTAAGGATCTATTTTTGAATTTATAGTTTATATGTGAATTTGCCACCTACTATCCATTTGGGGTGAAAATGTGTTATATTCCTATGTGCATCTTACAATATATCGTATTAGTATTCGAATACGATTAGTAAAGTATGCATATTTGTGTATTTTTTCTATGTGCATATGTGGTTATACCTAGTTCACATATGAAATGTGCATATCTACAATTTATACATATGTGTATGTGTATATTTTTGTATATATCATTTTGGCATACACAGTGTACACATATGAATTATGCATATGTGAATTTCAAAATCGAAAAGGTATAAACAAATATAATTGAGATTAAACTAGTTAAACATTTTCCATGATTATCATCATATATATTTAAGGAATATCTTAAATTGAAGTAGTTTGAAAATCCCTGCTCCTATATTTAAGAAAGCATTAGCTAAATTCTTTTCCTAATCTACGATTCCTAAACCACCAATCCACTGTATTAAACCAAAAATAATACTAATTTCTAATTGATCCACTTAGATTAATATGGTTAATACCAACATTCACGTTAACAAAAGAAGAGAACCTTATATATACATTATTTTATTTAAATTTAAAATAAGTTAGCACGTTGCATCATGGACGGACCTCCCTTGGAGGCCACGGTGACAGGGGGGACACCGTATTATTTGTGCGAAAGGATAAAATTTTCGAATTTATGAAGATGCAACAGTATTATTTTGGAGGGTGCCACCGTATCGTTCTCGAAACTTCAAGGTGTGCACCTAAAAACCAAAAAATTCACGCGAAATCAACCAAAATACCGAAAATTTCTCTCAAAATCAACCAAAAAAATAAATGAATAATTCAAAATCAACCAAAAAACCTATTTTTTCGAATTTAACAAAAAAAAAAAACTAAAAATCTCTCAAAATTAACAAAAAAAACCGCAAAATTCTCTCGTAGACAATCAAACAAACCAAAAAATCTATCGGTTTAACAAAAAAAATCAAAAAAAGCCCATAGAAATCAACTAAAAATGAAAAAAAAAATTATCTCGAAATCAATAAAATGCTTAATTATATAGCATTATCATTGTTCTAGGTATGTCCCTATGTTGCATAGTGTCACAAAATTTGACCGATTCATGATAAACTAGATGGATAAAGAAATGAAATAAAGTATTTATTTAGTGGATTGCGGCTTGTGACTTTTATTTGTTATGGGCCTTAAGGTTTACTTTTAAAAGTGTAGGTAAAGAAAGAAAACTATGACGTGTTTATTTTTAAGCTACAAGTTTTTAGATTTGACAAATATATAACAATATTATTTTAAAATGTAAAAAAATCCGACTTCAGATTATCTATTATCAGGTTCGGTCCTGAAGTTTTGTAAGCTCGTGGCAAAAATAAAAAAGATGCCCATATATAATATATATATATATATATATATATACACGCCTTTTATGTGAATGCTAACGAGAATATGAAAATGACCAATGGCGTTCAAGCGAGTTTCGCCACATCTTTCTGGTTGCGTGGCAAAGGCGCATGAATCAAATGTGATTTTGTACATGATATTAGTGTAAAATCACATATAATCCATCATTATTTAATTAGGACAAACAACACAAATCAGTTTCAAACGCCCATCTAGTCTGACAAATATTTGGTTCAATCAATGTCTTGATTGTGTTCTAACATAAATCATAAATAGATTATGAATGGACTTCTATGATATTCTATACATATTCAATAATAATTGAACTATTATTATTTTCATAAACGAAGTGTTTGGTTTGTGCTAATCAAAGAGTAATTTATGATATAAAATTTTATAATAATAGTTAGCTATCACAACAAATGAATATAACAAAATAGTATATTATAAAATATAATGTTCAAAACAAAGTCAAGCCATAATATCAAACATAAAAAAATAATTAAAAATAAAATAAAATCTTAACTAAATAGTTAAGGATATGTATCAGATATAAAAAGAAAAAATTCAAAATAAATAAATGTGTGCTTTAAATTAAAAAAGGAAAAACAAATTTAAAGTTTACATGTACTTTTTTCCATGGAGCAAAGCTATAATATTTAATTTGATACCCTCTAATAATTTGTTGCCCACGGCCACCGTCATCATGGCCATGGGCTAGGGGATTTTGGCCATAATGCCCTCAGGGGCACCCCCCATTTATTTTTTTACCCCTTCTCTCTCTCTCTTTGCAGCATATACCCTCATTGCGCATCTATAGGTGCGTTATAACGCACCTATAGCTAAAAGACAAAAAAAAGAGCCTTTGACGAGTAAAAGTCAACAAAAAGGTGCGTTATGGCGCATCTTTAACGGCGGAGGGCAAAGGTGCGTTATAACGCACCCATAACGGTGCGTTATGGCGCATCTTTAACGGCATCAGCTACTTAGAAGGTGCGTTTTTTTTTGAAGATGCGCTATAGATGCTCGTTTTTTTTGTCTTTTAGCTGCAGGTGCGTTATAACGCACCTATAGATGCTCGTTTTTTTTTTTGTCTTTTAGCTATAGGTGCGTTATAACGCACCTATAGATGCGCAATGGGGGTATATGCTGCAAAGAGAGAGAGAGAGAGAAGGGGCAAAAAAATAAATGGGGGGTTCCCCTAAGGGCATTCTGGCCAAAATCCCCATGGGCAAGGGTCTGCCCTGTCTATTATAAACCTTGTGTATAAAGAGTTGGATTTTGATGAGACCAAACTATTTTCGTAAGACTGGTAAGATCAATGAAGATTCACACCAAAACACTGTGAAGATTAAAAAAAAATTTGAACATTCGTCGCAAAAACAAACAAAAAAACACTATCGAGGAAAAAAACCAAAAAAAGAAAGAAAGAAAACCTTCACAGCTCAAAAAACTGTGAAGGTAACAAATAAATAATTCGAACATTCACAGCAAAAATGTTGTAAAGGTAAAAAAAATCGAACATTCACCTTAAAAAACATCGTGACCGAAACATTTACAGTGTTTTTAGGATGAATGTTTGATTTTATTAACCTTCACAGTGTTTTGCTGTGAAGTTTTATGTAAAAAATGTTGATTTTAATGGTCTCACGAAGACAACTTGGTCTCGTCTAATTCTAAGTTTATATACAAAAAGATAAAACTATATCGTATTTTCTTTATTATAAGATACTTGAAGTTGATCTTCGAAAGAAAAATAATGTAACAATATTTTTTTGTTTTATTCACATAACGTGAAAAATAAGGTATTTTCAAGTATAACTTCCACTTAATAATTTTTAATTATTTAATAGACTCGTTTGTTGTAACGCCCACTTAAAAATGCTTGCAATAAAGTATACATTAAATATTACCTTAAAAAAGAATATTTTCAATAAACATAGTAGATACTAGAGACTAGTGGAGCACTCTTTTGGCCAATATTTTTAATGTTTTTTTAAACAGTAAACCAATTTTATTACTACTACCAATAGCACCATAATTGTAGTTGTTTAATGTATTTAAAAATTTAATACAAAGCTATAAAAGAAAAAAAAAAACACTTGACAAATCGATTAAAATTAAGGGTGTTCATTTAAACCGTCAAATTGTATAAATTTCGCATAGTGTATGGTTTACGGCTTTGTTTAGCGTTTGCATTTTTATCAAATCGCAGCATTCTTTGTAGTTTTGAGTAATCAAACTGTCGTTTAAACCGTGCTACATCGCACATTTTATACATTAAAAAAAAATTCACGCTCAGTTTCCATATCCAAATCGGGTCGGATTTTTGGTTCACCCACTGTAACCCGACACAAAATGAACAAATTAGTTACACCCAAACAACAATTGCTTGTTTATTATCATACATCAGTAACTCGGTATTCTGTAATCAATCAATATGTAAAACACTCACTTTACCCAAAAAAAAAAAAAAACCGAACACCAAAACAAAGAAATCAAAACCCACCAAGATTTAAATCAAACGGTAAACAAAAACGAATAAAAATTCACACAAATCTGTTAAACGGTCTCCTCCCGACCGTGGCGGGCATCGAAATGGCGGAATCCATGCTCATATCTCCGATCGACCTCGGAGACTTGTGTTTCTCCAAAACCCTTGGAGCTGGAACCTCCACCGTAGAATCTTTGCTCGACGACCGTTTGTTCCACTTAAATGACGACCCGATGTTTTGCGTTAGCGGGAACGAAAACCGACGCTTCGACGACGTCTCGCTAGCCGCGGTGCTCGCGAGCCGATCTTTAGGGTTACCCGTCGGCCGGGCCTTGGCTTTGGCGGAAACCGTAGGGCTCATGTAGTTCGGGACCGAAAACGGCGGGCAGCTCATCAAGCTATCGTCATCTTTCATCGGGTACGGTGAACCGGCAGTGCTGCCTTTTCCTTTCGAATACTTCATTAGGTTCGGGGTGGTTGACGGCGGTGTTCTACTCGGGGTCATTTGCTGTCGGGTCCTTGGCGGGATCATCGATCGTGAGGATCTCGGTGTGGGCGTGTCGAGATTTTCGAACGAAAAGTTGTTCTGCTTGAAGATGCTGGATTGAGGGTGCGGGCTTGTTTTCGAATCGAGATTTGGCCGTGGCGGTGTGGGTGTGAATTCGGGGTTTTTTAAGGGTTCATCGGACGGCAATTGCCGTTCTAACCAGTTCCACCACCACGGAAATCCACCGGACCGGATGTCCGCCAGAGCGTTATGAGCTGATTTTGGTGTTGCTTTCCATAACTAATAATTAAAAACGTGTTAATAACCCTTTGTTTTTCAAGAAAAATACATCAAAATGCAATGACTTCCTTTTAGTTACTATTTAACGTAACAAAATAATTTGTTTTCTTAATCAACGTAATGAAGTTACAAAATCTCATACTTTGAACTCATCTTGACCTGTAACCTGCTGATCTTGTAACAACAGTTGATGATGCAGATATCAAATGTTACAAGATTAGCAGGGTATCGTTAAAACATGTATGGAGTACAAAATTTTGAAAATCTGATACACTGATTGAGAAAATAACTCTTTGCTACGTTAAATATGAAGTAAACCGAACTTTGTTGTATTTTGATGCATTTTAGCGTTTTTTTCAAGAATTGTTTTAAGAGTATACCTGATGGGAGTATGCATATGCCATGGCTCTTTCTCTCTTGATCACTGCCTCCATTTTTCTCTGCAGCCTTGCTTCTCTTTCTTCTTTCGTTATCAAGCTATCGTCCCAATGTTCATCACCGATCTCCAACTTAATTGGTAACGCCAAAATTAATAAACTCAACATTGCTTGACTCAACAATACATGTACCAATTCCAAAACACACTACTGGTTCTTCAAAAGCAGAACCAATAGTACAGCCTACTGTTGGTTCTTGAAAGCAGAACCAATAGTATACACCACTACTGGTTCTGCAAGCAGAACCAGCAGTACACATTACTACTATTGGTTCTGTAAAGGCAGAACCAACAATACACACTATTGGTTCTTGAAAAGCAGAACCAGCAGTACACATTATTGGTTCTTTAAAGTGAGGACCAGTAGTGTACTACTGGTTCTTTTATAGAACTAGTAGCGTGTTTGCTTCTATTTGTATTGTTACTGCTTGCTCTACACCTTGAGGTAGAGGTCAGATCTGCATACACCTTACTACAGACCCCACCTGCGGGGTTTGATATACTGTGTTTGTTTGGTTTGGTTTATATTGGTTTTTAAACAGATGATAACTTGAACCTATAGACGAATTAATGGTATGAAGTGATAGTGGAAATCTTACTAGGTTACTGAAGGTCCATTTTCCGATTGAAGCCTCGACTTCCTTGTCGTTTTTGTACGTTTGGCGTTCAAGTGCTTGGTTTTCCAACATTTGGATTCTCCGCGATTGAATTTGAGTTTGGACTCTCACCAACAGTTGCATCTGTTTCATGGCGTTGACGGTTTGTCGTTTCACGTTTTGTCCTCGTACCACTCCTTGCAGCCTCACAAGACCCCTCAAAGCTCTGAAGCTCCTCCTTGCCTTCATGACACATATATACACAAATAGTTATAAAGTGAAATATTCGACGTCAAATTCATATTAATTGTGACGGTAAGTAAAACCAAACTTATAAAAAGGGAAGGCTCGTGCGTTCCTAAACCCTTTACTTGATAGAAAATTTCATATAATTATTTTCTTGATGAAATTGTCTCATATATTTGGTTTTTTTATTTAAAAAATGAAAAAGTTTCATCACAATGAGAAAATACATGAAACAATTTCATTTTTACATTAAAACACAAAAAATATGAAACACTTTCATCAAGAAAATAATTACGTGAAACCATTTCATCAAATTAAACAGTTCCATGAAACAATTTCATTAAATTAACCAATGAAATCGACGGTTTGCACAAATTAGGGTGGTTTGCATTAATCTCTCCCCTTATATATGTGTCTGTGTGTGTAGAGAGAGAAACTTTCAAATACAAACCTTCTAGCCGGTACAAGCCATACAAACCAATCAAATGAGATATTTATGGAGATAACTAGAGTGTATTCATTATGATTTGGATATTTATTGAAGATGATTAGAGTTCATTCATTATGATTATATATTATAGGTTTGATGGCCTGTCTCTACCATATGTGGGAGTCCACTTACCATATACCCTCTATACGCTGCCTGAATTACGGTAGCCGAAAGATGGTGGTGTCGTAGAGTGGGCTCCGGTCTATAGCTGATTTCCGAGCGTCGGTGAACCGCTCTTGGAGGAGAACTCCTAGGGGAAGATGCCCTAGGAGAACTGGCTCTCGGTGAAGCCGCTCGATGAGAAGTGACCCTCGGAGACGCGATCCTTCCGGAGAACGGTAGCGGTGGTGGTGTTGGTGGTGGTGGTTGCTCAGCAGCCGTAGGATGCCCAATAAACAATAACTGTTGATCAACCTCCCCCAAGATTTTCTCAATGCTGCTCGGCTCTCGGAAGAGCGGAATGAACGATCTACTCTCTCCATGTTTTAGTCTCCCCCTCCCCTTCTTTTCGTGCGAACCTTTCTTCTCTACTTCCTGCAACCGAATTTGGACAATACGAAAGACAATAATTATTTTACTTGAAATACGAAGAAAAAAAGTGTAAAAAATTATAGGGTAGCGAAAAAGTGTCACTACATCAATTTGTTGTATGCCACCGTATATATTTTGAAAAATTATAGTAGAGTTGGTTAGATACTTTTCAAATGTGAGGTCTTGTGTTAGAGTTATATCTTTCTAATTTTTAACTTTTAATTTCAAATTGATCGTGTTTCCAAAAAAATTGCAATAACAAGACACGATCCATTTGAAAAACAATGAACCAACCACCAGATGACCAATATTATTAATTTTGTGAAAAATATCTCAATATTTGTTTCTTATAGTCAAATGGTGACACTGTTTGGATAAATTTCTAGGTCCGCCCATGATTAAAATGAATAAAGAACCAACCTTCTTGATGGGTAAAGATGGACGAGACCATAATTTCAAGAAACGGGCTAATACTTACATTCGGTAGCTTGTCTTTGGAGTTGGATGTAAAAACCTTCTTGATTGCAGAAAACCAACTTCCTTTTCTCCCCATATGTTCCCAGCATTACTATTATACCCTGCAAATAAATATAGGAGGTGAGCAACTAAACAAAACCAAAAAGACAGATAATCAAACAAAGATAGCCAATAAAACAAGTAAAAAAAAAGACAAATTTCTTGAATTTCTACAGAAACCAACAAAGATAGGGTGGGGTTTTTTAAGCAATTCATCAAAATGAAAGAACAGGTCTTCCAGTGCTGTCGTGGATTGGTTATCGCTCGGGGGTTCATAGCGCCCTAACCGAGTTCGAGCCTTCCCGTATCGGGATATCTAAGTGGGTCCATGTTTAACCCCTAAAATTGTTGGGGATTAGTCGGGCTTTGACCCGGACACACTTCTAAAAAAATGAAAGAACAGAGAAGTATCCAATTAACATCCATGAAAACAAAAACAAAAAAACAATGAAAAAACAGCATCTGGTGATTGCAAATCTTATGCTGGAATTTCAACAAACACCTTATATGCATCTAGTTAATACACCCATTTACACTAGACATCATCAAAAATAACAGCAGAATTATGGTTTATATATCCAAACATGAAAACAAACATGCAATTTTGACCCATAATTCTCACCTCAACTATAGATAAATTCCAAAACCCCTTTTTCAAAAGGCTGCTTCAAGGTTCCATTAATTTTCTACCCAAAACATGAATTTTTCTTCTTCTTCTCTCTCCCTCATGCTATGCCATGAATCTAACCTTCATACTTTCACACACACAGCAAGAGGAGAGAGAGAGAATTTTATGATAGAAAGAATATGAATAATAACAATAGCTTTGAATTGGATTCTTTTCTTCAAGAGATCCTGTTTAGAAGATTGATTATGATTTATGAAATATGAAGATCAATTTCCACAACTTTTGCCATCTTTATTGTCCCCCCTACTACCACCTTTCACCTTTTTATGCCTTTTTATATATAATTAACAATATATATACATATATATATATATATATGGAATGTTCAAACCAGAAGCAATTTAAGAGAACGTGAGGAGCAATCTCAACCACTCATCTCGCGGTTACGGTGGACGTGATCATAGAGGATTGACGCGATTCATGAGAGGGTAGAGATTATTAAAGGACGGGACGGGTCCGCCTTTGTTGACCGAGATGAGTGGCTAAGATTGTCCCTCACGTTTTCATAAATTGATATGTTTCTCGTTTAAACCTCCCTATATATATATATATATATATATATATAAATTGTGACTTAAGATCAGGTGATATCAAGCTGTTTCCGTGAGACCAATACCTAACGTATGAAACTTCACAAAAAAGCACCGTGAAGGTAAATAAAACTCGAATATGCAGACCTAAAGATCACTTTCGATGCAAAAAAATACCCAAAAACAAGGTAAAAAAGGAAACCTTCATAGCTCAAATGCCGTGAAGGTTACAAATAAATAATGCGTACCTTCACAGCATAAATGCTCTTTTTTGGAAAAAGAAAAAATTATAGTGTTTTTTAGTATGTTTTTATGATGAATGTTCAATTTCTTTTACCTTCACAAACGTTTTGATGTGAAGTTTCGTATAAAATATATTAGTCTCACCGGTCTCACAAAAACAGTCTGTTCTCACCAAAACTTAACCCTATAATAAATTATTGTTTTAATTTCAACTTCCTTCTAGGGTTTTGATTTGGCCGCTTACCCACCCGATTTGTGAAACCTGCCGTGCTGCCAACTTCAACAAACTTTACTTAGATGGGAAGACTATTTTTTAATAAACCTTTAAATAATTAATTGCTAACCTCCTTCATCATCATTATAAATAAATAATTTCCACCATGAAAACGACTTATAATTTTAAGATTCTAATTTATAAGCAGATGACCACGGCGGCGCGTGGGCCACACGCGCTCGCCGGAGACAAAAGGGTGGCCCACAAAAGCTTTATGGAATTGGAATGACTGACCGGTTCTTTTGATATACTTGTTTGCTTTATGGAAAATTCTTCCCATTTGTTATTATTTTTAATCATTTCGTGTGTAAGAATAAGTTTAAAAGTTTTTTATTATTAAATTGTGTTTTAAGATTTATTTTTGACATGAAATTTTGAGAAAGTTGAGTAAAACATAGGATCGAAATTTAAGTTATCGATTAATGGGGTGATTATAAGTACACCAACCTAAAATAGTTTTATCGTATTTAATAAAAGTTAGTTAGTGTTTTATTTAAGGAAATTGAGTCAAATACGGTAAATTGTAGGGGTGAACACGGTTGGTTCGGTTTTTGGTTAAAACCGAACCGAAAACCGAGCCGTTTGGTTTTTGGACATCCAAACAATTTGGTTTTTCGGTTTTTGGGGTTTTTTTTTGTGTGGTTCGGTTTTAAAACCGAATGGTTGAAATGGTATGGTTTTGGTCTTCGGTTTTCCATCTTTTTAAGTTGTCAATTTCTTTAATTTGTTTAAAAAACATGATTAAATTCTTAAAAATCGATTCTGAATATAAAATATAAAATCGAAAATTAAATATATATATATACCATCTATTGACAACTTGTAAATGTAAGGATTACAGAACTTTTACCATTAACAAAATACATATCTAAAATATCAAGATTAAATAAGTTACCAATCATCAAAATACAAATATGAAGGTGAATTTGGAATTATATATATATATATATATCTATAATATTATATATTAAAAAAATTGAATTATAAAATACATCGGTTCGGTTTGGCTTCGGTTTAGTTTGGTTTTCCGGTTAACCATTAGTTCGGTTTGGTTATTTTTGGTTATTTAAGACCGAAACCGAACCATTTGGTTTTCGGTTCGATTTTTGCTCACCTCTAGTAAATTGATCCTATGATCAAGCTCAACCCTTTTATTGACCCCCTACTTATTTCTTCTTTATGCTTGTAAAAACGGACTCAGTTAAAAGACAAAAAAAGAACCTAACCCTTTTAGCTTACTTGGGTCCGCTTTTCAGCTGACCATATTTAGTGAACGTGGTAGTATTTTGCAAAAGTTAGGGACAAAATGAATAGGAGACCAATGAAAGGTTGGGTTTGCTCACCTAGGCTAATTTCCCTTTAAATAGTTAACATCTAAATCCCCTAGTTATTTCCTTCCTGTTTTTACCAAAATGTCACTGTATCCTTCAATTTGATGTTCGTAGTTTGCAAACTTAGCTAAAATAAACTTGTTCAATTTTTTACGGACCTAGATTTGTAATTTGTGGACTTGGATAAAAAAAATTTAAGAAAAGTTGACCCGATTTTGTGTGTGTGTGTTAGCTAGGTCTACAAAATATGGACCTATATGTTATGGATGTAGTGATACATGTACAAAAGTGAGAGATAAATGACTAGGAGGCTAATTAAGGTGTGTAAAATGACGATTTACTTCCTTTTATTTATCAGATATTTATTGATAATACAACATGTTCTAAAGTTACAACATTTGCATAAAAAATTAGTACACTTTCATTCAGTCCTAAATTAAAAAACACATGTTCGAAAGTTACATTTTAAGGCTATGCGTACCAAGCAGCTAGGCTCGACGGGTTGGGAGCCGGTGGCTCTGGGCATATCAGTATGGCCACACCGCTCATAACTGTTGTGTTGTTGTGTGTGTTTTAATTAATTAAATAATTATAAAGTGAGAGGGTTTGGAGGGTTCGGATACTAAACAGAGATGGTTCCAGAAGGCTTATTGTAAGTTTATGAAAGAACTAACGTGGCATAGATGTGGTAGTGGGGTTAGACGAGCTGAGAGGATTTTGCTATGCGTAGCCTAAGAGTCTATAGTATAGTATGAAATTTAGATGGTCTTAGCACCTAAATATGTTATCTCTACAATATTCTCTTTTTGTTAATTATGAACTCTAGAATATATTTTTTTAAACAATAAATATTAGATTTATCTTTTACAAGTATGTTTCAGAATAAAATTTAGTACAGTTACGTTTTTTCACATTCAATTTGTAGGTTCTTAGATATATTTTAATGTATAAATTATATATGAAAGTCAAAATAATTAAAAAATTTAAAATATTATATTGAAATCAGATAAAAACTACAATATCATATACATATGTATATAATTGACTAAAGAGAAAGGTTCAAACAAGAACAAATTCAATTTGCAAGAACAAAGGGACATCACATGTGATGCCCACATAATAAAAAATCTATATATGATTCAGGTGGTCCCACCACTAAATCATATATGATTTATTTAATGATGGGTCCCACATAACATGTGGCTCAAAATGCATTCTTTTGTTCCTACAAATGAAGTTGTTCTTATATGAATCTCCCTCATTGACTAAATACACAGCATGTTTCTTTAACTCGGTCTCATTAAAAAAATTATGTCAAAGTTTAGTATATTTTATAGTTATGCATCTCACTTTATATTTAAACAAGTCACCCCTAACAGGTAATCATAAAAGAAGTTAAATAAATTACTTGATTTTTCACTTAATTCAGAATTATTATTTTATTGACAATAATTACACATATAATACAAATATCGATGTAGAAATAGGAAGCTTAAACAAATTGAACCCATCCTAAATAATCTTTTCATTCAGATTATTAAAAAACACCCAAGAAATGTTAAGGACTCGATATTTAAAGAGGATTATGTTGTTGATTTCTTTGGATCACGTTAAGAACTATTAGAAAGCGTAACCTTTTATAGGAGAAGAAGTCGTCTTAAACACTATCATGTGTAATAAATGCATAGAGAGACGTACCACTCGAGGATAAGATGTCAAGTGTTGGCTTCGAAATTCTTGTAGAGTTGGAGAGTCATTTTCACTCGTACAAAGAAAATGAGGCTTGTTTCAATTCTAAAACATATAACATACTTTTTTGAAAGGTCACCAAGAATATATTAGAAAAATCAAACATTTTTCGGTGATTTTGATAATGTATTTATCAAATGCAAAGTTGATGAAATTTAGTCAGACATGTTCCTGTAAGATAATTTTCAAATTAATCAGTCAATAGTCTAACTGACTATCCGATCAATAAAATTGGGTGTACATGAAGAAGACTTGATGGGTAAGTCGAATAGGAGACCCTTTGGTCTGCATCAGTTCATCTACATCTTCATATAACGTGGAATCTTTTATTTCATCGATCTAATAAACATACACCAAAGCTTTTAAATAAAGAACCAAGAGTCATTTAAGTATAAGATGATAAAGATTAGAAAAGTGATTGAATGATTGTAAAATAATCCATCAATGACCCCAAAAGTAAAAAATCAAAAGTAAAGAAAAATGCATTCAACTCCAAATAAAAACCAAAGGGCTTATAACCCAGCGGTACCCAGGAGTTTGTAAGGTGTTCCCCCTGGCCTTTGGTTAGGGGTTTGAACCCCATAGTGGGCAAAACGTGTAATTTAGGAGTAGATTAGATTTGTTGTTAAAAAAAAAAAAAAAACTCCAAATTAATTCTATATTTTAGGAACTACAATATTATTTATATTATCATAATATTTAATATATCAATAAATATATTGTTTATCTCTTTCTTAAGCTTCAAATACCTGTAAATAAGAAAATATCATTTCTCACTCTTAAACAATCTTTCTTTCTAGTTCATTATTTTGTTGAAGTTGCTCAACGCCTTACATATTAACTTATGTAAACTTCTATTAACAAAATGTTTCTTGCACTTCTAGTTAAATTTTTATTTCTTATCAAAACTCAACCTCATCTCCAAAAACTATACTAAAATAGATATTCAAGGTATATTTTTCATTCAAAAACTAGCTATACCATATGCTAAAATGAGAAAATAAGAGAGATGAGATCTCTATAACTTCATAAATAATGCTTAGGCTATCGGTAGCGCTCAGCTTGGGCTCGGTGGTTTGCAGGGCGGGCTCGGCGGTTTGCAGGGGGTTGCGGTACTTGCAGGGTGGGCTTGCAGTGGGCTTTGGAAATCCGTTTTGTAGACAACGATTGAACCGCTCCTCTCCTTTTAGCTTTTCATGGACTCACATAAAACTTGACCTCCCTATACCGAGTCCCACATATACACTCACATAATTACCCTACCCGTTTATCTCATAGGGAAGAGGGGTCCATTTATAATTCCCCATTGGGTATTCGGTTTGGTGGATTGTGGTATTTGACAGAGTGGCGCGATGGACTTATTGTGGATCTGTAGTAAAACTGTTGTGGTGCTGATATGACAGAGTGGGCTTGTAGGCTTGGTGGACTGCGTTACCGATAGTTTTAGGGAGTATTTGGGATTGCTTATTTAAATTCCTGATCTATTATCACGTTTTGGTAAAACAAATAAGTTAATATGCATTGTTGACATAATTGTTAGGAAAATTACGGTTTTAGCCCTGTGGATATGGGTGTGGGGCTAGCCGTGTGTTTACAGGCACAGTTATGAGCTGAAAAGAAATGGGGTTTGGTCTGAGAAAGGTTCATCACCTTCTTACACGCACGTGATTTATTCTTGTTTTACAATCCTGTATTATTTTTATATAATTATTTAAAATTATATTATATCCAAAATTAAAAACATTAATAATAGCATTCAGTTCCATAGATCTTTTACAAAATTCTGAAACAAATGATCAAAATTCTAAGGGAATATTTGTTTTATATGATATTTTAATTTATATATATTTTATCCAACTTAAAAAATATATATAAAATATGTTCTATCAACGTGAAAAATAATTCTTAATAAAAAAATCTTTATAAAAAAATTACATTCAATTCTAAAAGATTATCCAATTTTACATATTACAATATTAATTATATTATTAAAATATTTAGTTAAGCAATTTTTTGTCTAAATATGTTTAAACTATTTTACATTTGATAAAATACTATTTTTATGAACATTTAATGTCAAACAATTTACCGGTGGAATTATGAGAACATGACATCATTTTTCCCTCACGATGATTATTTTATGGGTTTCCTTTAACTTTGAAGAATTCCACAGTCTATATTTTCTCCATTTTAAAGAAAGATTTTAGAGGGTTTAATTGTCGAAATACAGAAAAACCTTGTCTGTAATCTTTAATTTAGACTATCTATTGGAAATAACACAAAATAAAATGAGTTGTGTTTATCATTTTAATTAAAAAGTTGAATACAACGAAAATGAACGGTATTTAAGTATCTTTCTTGGCTTTTATCTATTGAAAGGGCCTTCACGTATTATCAACGAATCTCTATAACTTTTAAATTGTGATTTTATAAAACGTTATAAAATATGCTACTTTACATAATTTTTTTAAATAAACCTAATTTTAACAACAATTAAATTAAAAACTAGGGTTCTTGATTGATACATCTCATCACAATTCACAAAAGTGAACAAGGGGTCCCCCAAAAAATAAATGATGTAAATAGTAGGTTAATTATTACTGATTTAATGATTGGTCAATTTAAGTATTCATAGTAAGGGTGTATTTAATTTTATAACATAATATTTAAAAAATTGGACCAAAATAATGAAATACAACGTGTTATTCATATTTTTATTTTCAAAAACAAAAAAGTTTACTAAAAAATGTATCATATCTTTAATTAGATCAAATTTAAAAAGAAAGATAGTAGATTTTCTTGTTTGATATCTTGCCATAAACATTAGATTAGAGCACACACAGGTATATTTTAATGCAAGTTGTCCTATAGTATTTTTATATGTCTATATGATAAATGTTAAGAAGATAGGTACTTTATATATATGTTTTCACTTATTCAAAAATTAATATCTAATCAAGTACTAATTGTGTATTTATGCATTTCAATGGATTAATTGTGTAATTATATTGTAACCTTGGGAATGAAAATTTAAGGCAATCCTTAGTAAAAACTTTTAAATTTAAGTCTAAACAAAATAGAAACTTTAATCATTTGTAAATTGTAATCATATACATATATACATAAAAGGGTTGAATATGTTAAATTGTTTTGTGTTTTTAAAAAACGGGCTCCAATCTCCATTCTCGAGCTTTGACAAACTCTTATGCCTTTGTAAATTAAGAAGAAGAAAAAAAAAAGTTGATCGTACAATGTGACACATTCAAACAAGATGCGTATGCTAGTGATTTTCATTATTCGGTTGCATATGATATTTTTTTCCAATAAGCTATGAGTATATCTAACGGTGTGGTTTTTACCAAGTATCGTGATATGCGGCATGTAAACTGAAAAGTTTAATTTATTGTAATGAGTTCTTTAAACATTGAAAAGTTAAGCTTGTTATCAGTTAAAGCTTGATTTCATTTGGGATTTGAAAATAATTACTCTAAAGATTCTTGATGTGTGGTTGGAAGTGTAACAAATGAAGATGTGTGATTGGGGGTGCAACAAAAGGTTGTAGTAACTATGGAGATAAAGGTGAAGATGCAGATGTAGATACAGATGGATGAGGTTGATGAGGATAAAGGGGGGTCTGTGAATTTTTAGAGAAAGTTGAAGATAGATGGTGATGATCTTTGAGTCTGGAAGGAAATTAGTTTTAAGATCTATAGTTTTTTGATTTTTTTTTAATCTTATTGCTTCTACATATATTGCTTCTACATACGCATTACATATTTGTATGTTTGAAAGAATTATAAGATCAAATGCAAAAAGACCAAAAAGCCATAATGTAACTAGCATGTGTGACAGATACTTAACGAATGATCCAAACGTCCGTTAAATTTGAAGACAACGGACATAAGCAAATGGAAACAATGGAGCTTTTGGTATAATCTTCAAAGTCAAGTGACAATTCTTGAAAATTTTGAAAATGTTAGGGATAGTACTTGTAATTTACTTAAGAATATATTTAAGTACGGGAAAAATGGGTAGGGCCAAAATAAAATTATGTTAGAAGGTCAAAAGTGCATCAACTAAAGTTGGTCAATAAATGTATGAGGTTTAGTAAAATGATGATCTAAATACTTAATTTTATTATTAATTACAAAGTAATAATAAATTAATAAAAATCTTGAAATTGATTATAAATTGACAATAAAAAAAAAGTAATGATAAATTAATAATACAAATAACCAACATTGACTCCATACTCTATCCGATATATGAAGTTGCAACTGAAACGATTAATCACAGTGTTGTAATTTACAATTTCACTAACAAAATATGGACTTTGTTTCAATTTATAGGATACGGGAAACCATAGTTGTCGAGGTCCTAAATTCCATAGGAGGGGACCAATTTTCGCCTTGGCTTAGAAGATTTGGAAAACTGGGTTGTGAGTTATATGTGTTATGGAGGCACCTCAATAATACTATTTTTCAAAAAAAGTTCGCAACTATAAAGTTTTTGTTCGTTTAAATACAAGCTTTTATGGGTGTCACATGAACTTTGTAAAGTCTCTATCTATTAGGACATGTGATCAACCCCACACCACATGTTCTCACCCATCTCGTGCAACTACACCTTAATCTAGT